>JANHGB010062187.1:9050-30974 GCA_026283785.1 Coracopsis vasa
CTGCTCTAGTGGAAGGTGTCCCTGCCCGTGGCAGGGGTTGGAGCTGGATGAGCTTTAAGGTCCCTTCCAACACAAAATGGTCTCTGATTGTACAATGATTCTGTGTTTACAATTCAGTCATTTGGTGTGGACAGACAGTGCCAAGATCTCAAGTGCATGAGACTGTCAGTCATCAGCGTGGCCTGCTACCACTCTAGGACCTACACTGACCATTCCAATGGATTTTCAAAGGCAGATTCCAGCCAATGGTCAGAAATCCTTACTGGCTGCAGAATTCCAAGTGAGAGAAGTTACAGAAAAGAAACAAACACTCCCTATGAGGTTGCAATTCCATAGGGTTATTATGAACACATAAATCATCACTAATGCCCTGTTACCCTGGAATTTCTTGACATTTCATTGTCACAGATGCATTTGTTGTAGTATCAGGCCAAAACATGGCTGTCTGAACTCTCCTGTTTATACACCAAGAAAAAATAATACACTGCTACCCCTCTTCCTGTGTTAGTAAAATTACTTGTGTCCTACAGCACAAGAGGTGGAAGTCACAGCATCCAACAGTCACCCAATAAAGCTGCCGCAAGCGATCAGAGTGGAGCATGCAAAGGGAATCTAAGATCTGTTCTGATTTACTCACACTCCTTATTAACTGCCTGAAGTGAACTCTCTTTTCCTCTTTCCTTGTAAGTAACGTAACTACCAGTGTTCACTTACAAGTAAGTGCAGGCAAATAAAGGAATGTACTTGATAACCTTATCTAAATGCTCCAGCACAATTAGAGCATCAGGAATTAAAACATCAATGTCCTTCCTTGCCCTCCCCTGCATGTATGAGTTTGCTGCATGCAATTGTAAAATTGTAATAGCAGGAGCACAATACCCAGAGGTGGATATTCTGAACATCTTCAAATCACACTTCCAAGAAAACAACCTTGAGGGAATGGAGCTGGAAATCCACACTCACCTGGACGTGATCTGCCCAGTTCTCCTGAGTCATGGTTTTCTGAAAAGACAAAATCATTTCTGAGCTCTCATCGAAAAAAAAGAAGAATGCTGCATAGAGCAAGCTGAAATTTCACACACATCTTCCCCACCGGCATCAACTGTGCTTGAGGAATGTGCTCTGGAGCACTCGGGAAATCTCTGCTTCTCAGATGTCACCAGCCGGGGCATGGCACAGAACCAGCTTAGATGAAGTAATTCAGACAATTGCTACACTACAGCACATGGACAAAACCCCTCATCTGCAACCCAAGTACAGAGGCAATGGCAGGAGCTTCCCCAGCAGTAGTCTGAAGTCTCATTATCACCTGGAGCTGGGCTCATTTGCAGGACACCGATCACCTTAACAACCCCCTGCAAAGTGCAGTGGTGTTTCTGAGTGCCTCAAGGCTCACATGGTGCCCTTGGAATGACAGAGACAGCACTGAGCAAAGCTGAAACAGCCCACAGGCTGGGGGAACATGTGCATCACTGCTGCTGCCTTCACCTTGGATTTGCAATATGTCCATGGACTGCTCACCTCAACAGCTACCCCAGCAGAGCTGTCCCCACAGGCTCCAGTAATGGGAGTGATCTCAGGGATCATCTGCAAGGCTGAGCCTTCAGACTTACTTTTCTCAACAGCCAAGTCACGAAAAATCCACTGGGATCATGAGGTCTGGGAAAGGAACCCCGTAAGCTAAAATCCCCATTCCAATGCAGCTCAGAGCCAGCCTTCGGGAGAAACCAGGATGGGACCTTCTCTCCACTCTGCCAAGAACATGGGCTGCATGAGACTGACTGGCGAGCGAGACCTGAGCCTCTTCCCCACTTCTGGCAGAGGTAACAAGGATCACTAGTGCCACTTCATGGAAAGGTACAAGAGCAAACAGGGAGTAAAGGCCTCAAAGTAAACATCTTTGAGATATACAAGCATGTAATTTAAATACTAGTGATATAAAGGAGGCATTTAACCAGCTGAGAATGGTAAACAGAGAACACCAAAGAGCTCTCAAAAGAAGGGACCGTATCCAGAAACAGCTGCCAAATGTACCTTAATGGAAGCAACCAGCCAGCTTGGATACTTTAAATCAAGCAAATACTCCAAAACAAAGGAAGTGGAAGGCCAAAGAGAGCAAAACACCAGATCAAGAATCCAGTCCACTCTGCTAAACAAATACACCTGGATAAATGCTCTTTGCTCTTTCACTGCAGATGACCAAGCTCTCTAGAATGATGTCATCCAACATTAAAGCTTTGAGATGCAGGATGCTGAAAGACTCAAGGCTCCCCAGCTCTTCTGTCAGGGATCTGACAGGCAGCAAAGGCGGATCAGAGCCTTCACTGAGGGATCAGGAGGTCTTGGAAGCAGAACTGGCTGTGCCAGAATGCTGTCATCAGGTCACCACCACTCAAACCCATCTTCACCTTCAAAGAACTGGGGGGCGGGTATCAGAAAAAACACCTGGATCTGCTGCCTTCTGAACATCAAATGAATCCTCTTTGAGCACAAGAACAGGCACTTTTGGAGGAGGATTCTCATTTCCTGAAAACTGGCTCTCTGAGGATGGGATCAGTTGTTCTGTAGGAACATCTGAACAACCTGTTGGGCTCTGTTAAAACTCTGTTAAAAAAGCTTCTTGTATCTACAAGGAGAAAGTCTTCCATGACCTGCAGGTGAAGCACCACCCCATGGCTGGCCAACACAGCTTGATAATGCAAAATTCAAGAAATGGAAACATTTTGCTATGATATTTGCTCTCTTGTGGTCCTTGTCCTTCGCAGTCCGATTGCTACACCTGGATACAACATGTGCAAGCTGTTTTTTTCCAGAAGAGGCAGAACAAAACCTTACTCTCAGCTGGTACAACCTGCTTCCAGGCACAGGATAAGGATGAAGGCCAGCCTCTCAAGGGAAGCACCAAAACTGCCCTGCTAACAAGAAGAGAAATGTGCTCCCCAGCGCAGTGTGCTCAAGAGCATCCAAAGGGCAGTGGCTTGGCTCAGTACACTCATGAGAGGGGAGGAGAAACCATACTGAAGTAATTCTGCAGAGAGTCAGCCTCCAAGCTGCCTCCTAGAAACCTGCTCCTTAGAAGGAACTAAAGGCATCTTCTTATTTCTATAAGCCCCCAGTGCCAGGCCAAGTACCAGCACTTTTGGAAAGAGAATTTGGAGGCTGGACAATAGGAGTGGAAAGTACCACCAGTTTGCTCAGCAGTAACATGGCTGTCAGCACAAAAGAGCTTCCGTGGCAAGTTTGGGCCATACCTATCACAGCCAGGCCACAAGTACCAAAGCAAAGTGCCTACAAAGAACCCAGCAATGTGAACTGTCTAAGTCCTAGTGTTAAAAACCCCAACACACAATCCCCCAAAACCTCTCTAGCCAGTATGCTCCTGCTTATTTGAGACAGCTGAGAGAAAATGCATGTGTGGAGAGATACCCTGACCTACTTAGATGTGTCCCAGAACACTGCTGAGGATGCTGAGGGGAACCAGCACCCAAGCATGTGCAGTCATGACACCCAGTCATTAGAGTATGAATGGACACACAAACTATTCACTCAGAATAAACAGGCCCAGTGGCAGATCCACGGCATTTCTATACAAATCACAACGAAAACTTGCTCGCATACTATCAATACATTCCAATCATATCTATTATGCTATTAGAAATGCAAAGAAACAAAAAGCCTCATTCACACCCATGGCACACAGTGCAGAAACGTACCTCAACAAATCTCTTGTAAAAGAGGTATTTCAGAGTTCTCAAGTGCCGCTGATTTATGACATTAGGGCAGAGAGCTGGAAGAAGGAGAAAGACATTTAAGTACACAACACAGCTGAAATTCCTTAAGTTTAACTGTCTAGACATGCCATTTTTCCTTCCCCAGTTTCAAACTTGGTATGTGTAAGGCAGGATGTCATCATGCTTGGAACAATGATGGACAGACACACACACATTGTCAGCTTATCTAAAGAAACTGTTATTTACACTCTCACCCATGATTAGCAATGCTAATCCTTGGTCCTGATATCTCTGGTTCTACCACCTTGCAATGATAAGATGCACTTGCTGGTTCAATACGCTTCCCAGTCAATGACTTCACACCTTTAATTAGGTGGTATCCTCATAAAGGCACCACCTCCAGTCTCGAGAGGCTGTGTTCTTTTGATTTAACTGGAATCTGTGCTGTTAACTCATTGAAGCATTCTTGAGCATGTTCCTCAGGACGTAAACTTGTGGCTAAAGTTTATCTGATAAAATACATATCCATGAGAGACTCCATCTCCATGCATGGAGGGAGGTGACTATTGTTTTGCTGAGCCAGCAAGCAACAGTTGTTGTTATTATTTTTATTACTGTCATCTTCATTAGCTAGGCCTCATTATAACTGCAAAAAACAAGGTCTTCACATAGCTCCTTGTTTTGAAATCCGGCACAAAGAGAGATAACGCAGAAGATAAAATACATTAACCAGGATTAGCATATGTATCTGTCAGTTCTTGCTGGATGCTGGTATGCATGTACAAGGAAAGGTGTAACCAAACCCTTAACTGGGGTTTCAGTGGCTAAACCCATCTCACTGGTAGTCAGAAGGAGCAGGACCAGCAATTGGAAATGGTAACAGAAAACAGTAAAGTGAAAGGAAAAGCCTCCTGTGAATCAACATACACCAGGAGAAACTGGTGTTACCAAGTCAAAGGACTCAGAGCTTTGCATTCCCCCTGCCCCACACATGTGGCCATGCCCAAGGAATGAAAACTGAGAGAATGAAGACTGAATACCAGCCCCTGAATCTAGAGGGATAGGAATTGATGTCCCACTGGTTACAGCAGCATCACGCCATACCTTGACCATTTCCACCTCAAATAGAAATGTTTGAAGCTGTTAGTTATAAGCTCATCTTCCACCGTGTGACAACTTCTCCTCATCCTCTAAAGATGTGAGCAAATTCTTGCAATTGTCTCACTGGATATTACCCCAATAAATAGTGATCTTTCCTCTGGATGTTATCCCAAGGCCCAGAGGAATGATCAGCAGCTCATGGAAAGCAACACTCATTGAAGAAGGTGAGATCAACATAAGAGTTAATAATATCACCACCTGACTTTGAGATTTCAAAGCACTTCAGAAAGGAGCAGAGCGCAACTGCTCTGGGTCACCCAGGAGATGCATTGAGCTTAGAGGAGATAACCAAAGCTCAGGACTTGGAAGAACTGAGGAGTTTTAAGTGTCCGGGTACCTGTGAGGGAAGTAGGACAGAGCAACATGGATGGACTGGAACAGTTTTGAAGCCACGAGCAGCATTTTCTATTCTGATGGAGCAAAATAACTGAGTTTGAACCCATTTTCTGTATTTGATTACAAAAACCACAGAGGGGCTAATCAAAACCATGAGGATGAAAAGGTCACTTGGCAAGAGACAACGAAATGAAGAGTTCAAAGCTCTAAGGCAGAACAGCAAAATAAAACCAACAAGGTGGACTTCAATAAACTCAAGGAACTGGCAGGTAAAATTTCACGTGAAAATACTTTCTAAGGGGAAAGGAGTTAAGAAGGGCTGGCAATGGAAACACTGGAAGTGAAGCAAGAGACCTAATTGCTAAATCAGAAACTTCTACTGATCTCAGTCCCAAGAAAGAAGTTAAAAGATCATGGAAAGTGGAACACACACATACAAAAGAACAGGACAAACACAAAATTGGTACGGCCAAAGTCAAACGTGAGGTGCATCTACCAAAGCCATAAAGGCAAAACATTTCATCCAGCCTCTTGGAGCAAAAAAACCCAAACAACGAAAACACAACAGAAATGAAATGGCAATGCTAGAGGGGAACTGGCTTGGGTGGCACAGGAGATGGCAAACTTTCCACCTTAGAGGACTTTATCAATAGGTTCCATGTTCATTAGGGATTGTAGCAACAGAACAAGGAGGAATGGGTTAAAACTTAAACAGGGGGAGTTTAGACTGGATATAAGAAGTTCTTTACTGTAAAGGTGGTGAGGCACTGGAATGGGTTGCCCAGGGAAGTTGAGAATGCTCCATCACTGGCGGTGTTCAAGGCCAGGTTGGACAGAGCCTTGGTTGATATGGTTTAGTGTGAAGTGTCCCTGCCCATGGCAGGGGGATTGGAACTGGATGATCTTAAGGTCCTTTCAACCCTAACTATTTTATGATTCTATTATTCTATGTTCCATGCATATCAGCAGTAGCAGAAGGAGCTCCTTCGGCTTTGGGGCAGGAGGGTGACGCAGGTGGCACTGCTGAGTCTTTGCCAGACCCTTTCCCTGCCTTTTCGTGACCATCTATCTACACCTTACATCTGCAGAAATCCAGTCCAGAAATCTGTCTCAGGACAGAGCAACTCATTTAGCTGATTGAACAGGAGTCTGAACTCAGGTCTCCTGGGCCAAAACCAATGTTGGCGCAAAAGACAACATCCTAAGCTCTACAGAACAGGGACCATGCTTCTATTCAGTGTTTGTACAATGGGCTTTGGGATCATGACTGGGTTGTGGAGCACTAGTGGAATACAAAAGGTATAACACTATAACAGCACCTCTGTGGGTGTATGTTAACTCTTAACCTGACAGCTGCACCACAACAGTGCTTCATCTGAACCACATTTCACACCTGAGACTGACTCAGAAGCAAAAATCCCAGTCTGCTCTAGGCTGTTAGCAGAGTCAATGGCCATCAGCAACACAGAGGAAGTAAAAATGAAATCCATCTGTCACACAGGGTACGAAACCCACAATACACACTTATCTCACGCTTGTAACAGGGGTAAGATGTGTCTACTGGGGACATGGTGCAATATGTTTTTAGCTGTGGTGTGTGGCTACCACTCCCAGGTGATACACGATGTCTCCTGAGCTGGGATGGGGACCCAATCCTCTCTTTACACTGCCCTGAGAGCTTGACTTCCATTCACAATGAGACTCCTTCACCCTGGCAGAACAGAAGATGCCAGACAAAGCATACCTTGTCTGGGGACAAAGTAAAGGGGCCTTTTCTTAACAAAACCAGGGTACCTGAAACACAAGAGGCTTTTACCCTGGTATTGCTAAGGATTAAGGATTGCAGGGAATCCCCTGAGAAGCAAGCCGGGCATTAGTCTCTCATGAATTATGAGCTTAGGCCCCACGTGTGAATTAGTGGTGGGTAGGGCAGGACTCCAGAAAACCTCGTTTTGTTGTCACTTCAAAGATGCATTGGTGCCTGTCATCCACTGCTCTGTGCCACTACAGATCAGGGGCAGCAGTCCTCAGAAAGGCAGCTGAAACAGCAGAGGCCCCAGAGTACCCCCAAGCCCCTGAGCAACCTGCCCAAGTGACTGGAGGAAGAGCAGAGAGCACAGCACAAGGGTTTGATCAATGTCTAAAGGAAAAAATGCCCTGGTGTGGTCTTTAGACACGTGCCTGGGTATGATGAATTCATGCTCAGAACTGCAAGGACGGGGTCAGCTTTTCCATCTCAAAGATTGGAGCTGCTGGCCTGCTTGTCTTGGTCTAAAGCAGATCATCTTCTATTGCCCGTACTTCAGTAGACAAAAATGTATCTGAGAAGGTAATGGCCCCAGAAAGGACCCTGGGATGGTCAATCCCCTCTCGTTTCAGCTTGACTTTGCAGTTACTGCAGCCTCATGAATGGCTGGCTCCTATCTCCTGATGTCCAAGCCTAGAGGTTCTTCTCAGCCGCAGTGCTGTTTAGAAATGTGCTGGTACATAACACGAGAGCTAAAATGCTCTGAAGGAAAATCACCATGGAAGTAGGGGGAAACAACCCTTGTAAAACAAATGTAAAGGGAAGGAATAACCTTCTGCTGTGTTTTCATGAGGAAAGGGCAAACCCATTCGAAACTTCCCCCTCCCAAAAGCATCCCTGTGCAGCTCTAACAGTCATTCCTGGCTCTCTAACAGAGCATCTTTTGAAAGTGCCCAGTGGGGACTCCCACAGTCCTGCTGGAGCTCTCCCTGGTGACTGCCCTGGGTTGTGCCCGCAGCTCTCCAGGACCTGAGGACAGTGGTGCCTCACCTGAGGAGATACACAGGCTGCTGAGCAGCCCTCTTCTGCCCTCTGCTGCCCCAGCACCGAGGCAGTGGGAACGCCTCATCTGGCCAAGCAGAACTGGGGTTTAGTGAGGAAGGTTCGGACCAGATAGAAATGAAAGATTAAATCAAAAGGATAACCTGGTGGGCAGATGAAGAGAAACACTTCTCTTAATTTATGCTAAAAAGAACCCGGTTTAAAGAGTATGGTAGAAACATCTGCATCGCATTCAAACCCGGAGGTGCTCAGCTGATTTATTACACTGATACAGGATAGCTGCTCACTGTGCATTCAGCTACCATCTCCCTTCTATTAACACCGCTACTATCTGCATTATTGTCACACAGGCACTAAGGTCCAGTTCCTGAGGACAGTTGTACTTTCCAGAGTGGCATCATTTCTACCTCATACCCAATGCATTTTCAAAGGGAACTGCCACTGAACCCTCTGTACTACACCAGCTGTGCAAACCAGCAGAAAACAGCCTCAACCCCTCGCAGGGTCTGTCCCCTCTCCTCTGAGAACTGTTCTGACTGACACTTGTATTTGTAAATCTAAGTCAGGCTCACAGGGTCTCCAAAGAGTAGTGAGTAATTAGCCTGCAAAAGCTACGGGCTCATTACAGCAGAGCATGCTGTCCCACGGGTGAGAAAAGACTCTATAAAAGCCAATTTCCTCAATTACATGCCATTTCTGCCCAACTTCTTCCTTCCCCACTAAAGCCAATTAAATGGAATCCACACACAATTTACTGGGACACCTTTGGGAATTGGCAGAAAATCTTCCCCTTACCAGGTGTGTTAACAGGAATGCTGGAATATGGTTCAGAAAAAGCAGAGGTGGAACTGATCTAAGGTGATGCTCTTTTTTTTTTTGGCCCTGGGGTTCCAGATCCTGTTTATATTGGACCAACTTCCCATGTGGCTCCAAATCGTAAAACTGGCAGTTCCAGGGAGTGTTTCAAATCTTAACGGCAGATCAACACCTACATTTCGCTTAGAAGTCAGTGAAATCTACTGTGAGTGGTAAGAGTGAGCTCAGGCAGTGAAATATCAAAGTAGATTTGGAACTGCAAGAACTGAGTCACCTACAAGTTTGCCTTCTCATATCAAGAAACCCTATCCTCCTCCTGCCTTTCTCACCGAAAGCCACTTCCCTCTTGTGCTGCTGCTCTCAGCCTCTATCAGCAAGTGGAGTCATGAGTGAAGAGGAGATAGAAAGCAGCAGAAGACTGCAGCATCGAACAAGCCCACAATCAGGTTAGGTAACAAAGGGTGAGTTTTACCTCTCTGCTAGCTTTTGGTGGAGTTACAGAGAACCAGAGAAATGGGGGCTTCATCTGTATGGTTTACCTAACCTGCTTCCTTTCTGTAGGCTCTTTCCTCACAGCCAGATTTACTTCCACTAAAGAATGGAGAAAGAACACCCAGAAATCCAGAAGAAGGGAAGGGACAGAGGTGGGAAGAAAGGAAAGCCATGTTATTCCAGCTTTCACCATTTCCCAGTTCAGTTCAAGCAGGATCAGCACTACAGCAGAAATTCCTCTGTAGGCATTCATCCCTTTCCAAAACACTTCAAAGGAGGATAAAACAGCCACAGTTTGGTGAAATGAGAAGCTCTGCTGTGAATTACATGTGATATTATGTAAAAAATAAACACCTACTTTCATCTATGGAGTATGAGAGTCATTCGGCACTGGTTTTAGCTGCCCCAAATCTGGCATCTTGTCTAAACCAGAAGCCCACATCCCCTCTCACATCAACAGAGGTGGACAGCCCTATCTAGCAAGTGACTTATCCTGCACTGTAGACACTGCAGTTTGCACGGGATAAGTCACTCTCTGGATGTGTAGGCAGGAATGGGATCTGTATCTATCTCAAGGAATGTGTTGTCATTACCACCAGTGAATGTGTTGTGGAGGACCAGCAAGATTTGGCTATTATTCTCAGCACCATCTGGGACACCATCACCATGCTGAGGACACTGCACCCACAGAGAACACCTGGGATCAGCACCTACATGCTCCTCTCCTAGAACTTTTCTTTCCTAGTTTCTCAGGATTTTGCATGTGAACAGTTCCATCATTTCACCTCTACAGTTAATACCATACCCTTGGTGCATCTGTCACAGGGAAAGGGGAACAATTCCCTTTACAGATCATAGCAGACAATAGAGCCTACTGAACACCCAACCTTGTAAAGTAGGAAAACTTCTTAAGACAAGTGAACTCCTGGGAAGGCTTTAGATTTTAAATAAATCACCCCCATATGTCTCAGCTTTCACACCAATGTGCTAATTTTAATTCTATTTACTTAGGCTCCAATGGGGGTTTGTACGAATTATCTTACTAACTTTTGAACACCAGTTGGAAGATGTGAACATTAATATGCAACAGAGTGCTGCTGCCAGGTGTAATAAGCCCACAATTTGTGGTTAGAAAACACCTTTGAGTCCAAGAAAAGAGAATTGCAGATCTTGAGGTGCTGATGGAAAGCTTTGCAGGGTAAAACCTAACAGTGCACCTAAAGGTGTCTGAAGCAAGGTCCCAATGAGAAGGAAAAGAAGATCAACAGTCCCTGCTAACAACCAACCAAGCAAAACAAAGTAGATTTCATTAGGTAACTACTAGTGAAGCAGATCTAGTCACTGATGCAAAATGTGTTACTGCTCTCAGATGGCTGGAAGAGCCTTAAAATTCCCTTCCACCAACCCTAGTATATGCAAAGAATACAAAGGGCTGTGAGGCTCCTGCTTCCCAAGGGTTATCTCTTTCCAGCTGACAGACCCATAACTCAAGAAAACAGATCCCCAGACGAATGATGACTTGCCTCTTATGTGAGTGGAATGGAGTCATAACTCAAAGCTGACCATCATGTGTTTACGTAGAGCCTTTCTGAGGTCAAGATTTATTTCCCATCATGGCAGAAGCAGTCTATTAGTCACAAGCACTTCATTCTTCGACAGTCCAAAGTGATAATTCCCATAACTTACCAGCTTTGTTTTTCAATATCATTAATTAAACCCTGAAACTCCCCATGATGAATTGCAGCAGAGATTTCTTGCTAAACATGGAAGAAGACAAATTAACCTCATCTGTTCTCTGCTGGTGAGATAAGTCCACAATATGTTGCAATATCGCATACCTGGATCAACGTTAAACCGCTCCAGGAGCCTGAAGACCAGCTTGCTTAGCATTTTGCGGTTAAATTTCTCCGGCTTGTACCTGGCCAGGCCTTGGTACTCTCTGTAAGCAAATAAATGAAATCTGAAAGAAACATCTCTGGAATCTCCTGAACTTTTTTGCTTCCCAAATAGCAGAGATTTAGCAGCAGAGGTATTTGGGTTCGCTATGTGCTGGTAAGAACAGTCCCCAACCTTTCCCATATTACAGCAAAAAGCCGACAATACAACCACACGCATTTCCCAGGCAGAGACTGAAGCAGGTCCAGAGGCTTATTTTAAAGAAAGAGAAAGCAAGCAGCTCCCTCTTGTCTTTTTTCAGAAGCAAGACTGCAGCTATTGCATCTGCACTGGGAGCCTGACTGTGCTGCTGGGTCTGTGACTGACAGGAGCTATTCTAGTGAGAGGCAGTTTATAAACTAAGACACACACGACTTTCATGAGCACATGGAGGTTAACCACTGGCAGCTCTTGTTTTTCTGCCACTTCATCACAGTATTATCTTCCTGCAAAACCTGTACAACCGATACTGAAACTTGCCCTTGTCTGCAGCAAAGCACGAGAGTGTGATTGCTACAACCTCTGGGAGGAAGCTTTGATATTGTTGTATTGCTAAGAACTACTGCCCAGGTTTCATTTCGCACTCATCTCTCCTGGCAGGAGCTGAGCATCTGTCAGTAGGAATGACACCTCTGTCTCACGGGCTCTGTGGCACAGGCACCAGAATATACCCTTTCTCAGCTGAAGAGTAAATATATTGCACTCCACTATGCTGAGCAATTATCTTAGATAGAAGATACTCTCCTCTGACAGCAACTTGGCCCCAGATGTTTAGAAAGTCAACAAGCGTTTCTACCTTGTGATGTCTTTGATGTTAAAATGGGGTTCACACCACGTGTCCAGGATGTGCAAGAGCTTGCTCTGGAGCTCAGGATATTCTTCCACATAATCTTCCACCAAGTTAGCTTTATCTTGGAGCAGTAGCGGCGTGCACATCTAAGAGAAAAAATGACATTTAAAGCCCTGTGCCCTGCCTTTGATCACCATGTTTCACAGAGTGAGAGCTGCAGCATACAGAAGGCCATGAAGAAGAGGTCCATGACACTGCAGATTGAAACCTGGCTGAGGGCTGCCCTGTTCCCTGCTGCGCAGAAATGGTGAGCAGGTCCCAACCCCCCTGCTCATCAACCAGCACTGCCTGAAAGAGTGATGGGACATTTTCAACATAAACATTAGCAAAGCTTCAAAACAGCAAAAGCACTAAATTCCATCAGAGTGATAACCATCCCTGGCAGTGTTCAAGGCCAGGTTGGACACAGGGGCTTGGAGCAAGCTGCTCCAGTGGAAGGTGTCCCTACCCGTGCCAGGGGTTGGAACTGAATGAGCTTTAAGGTCCTTTCCAACCCAAACCAGTCTGGGATTCTATGGATATTTTATATCAGTGGCTGCAGCACGAGAAGCACTCTGGTAAACTGCAATGGGAACTATGAAAATACACTGTGTCACTTCCCCTAAATGAAAAGGGTCCATCGGCACTGCAGCAGTTGCTTCTTGGGAACAAAGTAAAGCCTCAAGTGAAAGGCAGCACAACTTGGAGGGCCATGATGGATCTCCTGCTTAACAAAAGGTGCACCTGATGACAGAGAAGCCTGCAGACGATATGACTCACCTTCTCCACATCTTGATCTGGCTGCAATTTTAGCTTAATACTCAGCATGGCTGCCTAGAAAATACAAGAAAAAAGTTGTGCATTTAGGAGAACACCACCACAGAGGATAAATGGGCATTAGTCCATCCAAAGCCAAGTATTCGCCATTATACAAATGTTTAACGTGTGAATGATTCCTGTTAGATTTTCAAGTGTAAATCATATAAACATCTAGCCACATGCATACCTCCTAGAAACAAGAACACTCCTGGCAGAGTTGTGTATTCCGAGCAGCAGCACACCCTGGAGCAAGAACTTAAGATCAAGTTGTCTGGCAAGAAAGAGTGAGAAAGCTGGGACAGAACCAGCTGAGAGGATATTTTCCATCACTATCATTTGAAACCCCAGCTGACCCAGCACCCCTTTCTGAATGAACGTTATCCACCTTGCTCTGCCTCCTGAATGTCGTGAAATGGTTGCATTTTGTACAAGCAATTTAAGATTTAAAAGACCCCAAAATCAAGAGGTCTTTGACTCCACCCCCTTGGAAGTGCCTTGGAAGGGTTCATCAGTCAGAAAGATGGGAAGAAAGGCATTTTTCCCTTTTGTGGTATCTCCAAATCTCTGATAAGCCAAGCCCTGCCACAGTCACAAAGGACGCCCAAAGCAGGATCTTCTGGAGATGGGGAAACTGCTGCAGTGAACTGCAGGAACTCTGACAGCGAGAAGAACTGGTTCAGCCACTGTCTCTGCTGTCCCAGGCTGGTGATTACAGAAATGCATGAAGATCTAACTGTGCACTGCTATGGGAGGCAGGTAAACTAACTAAGATTGTAAGCAGTTAATAGTGTCTCCTTTCTGCAGTGTGTGAGAATACCGGGACCTCAGGTACAGAACAAGCTTACAATGGTGTTCTTTAATAGAGTGTATTGTTCCAGTCAGTAGAGTAGTAAGAGCAAGGAGCCTTCTAGCACATTTGTGTGTTAGTACTGATGTAATTATGAATGAGCTGAGCTATGAAGGATGTTTGACATGAAGAGTCCTTCTAATCACTTTGCAAAGTGAGGCTGTATTTTCCCAAAGGGTTGAAAACAGTGCTTGAAAACACATCTCTGCCCCATGCAGAGCCCATCACCAGCTGAGGGCACAAACCCAGGTTTATTCAGATGAGGGCTTAGAGGAAAAGCTCTTATCTTCATCAGCCTCCTCTGCTCTCCTTTCTGAGAGATTGAGTCTGCTTGGAGAGGAAGATCACAGAAACGATGGATTTGTCAAAATAGGTGCATTTTAGATCAGTGCTGGTTACAGAATGAGTAAACAAACCTAACACAGCCAAAAGTGCGCATTCCCCCCGGCAAACACAAACCTCAGCATTATACTTTACCTGGATGAAACCCTCATAGACCAAATCAACCAGCAAAGTAAGCTAAGTAGGAGTTGGAGTACCCCTTGAGCACATCCCCTGCCATTTCCCCCAGCACTGAGACGACCCCTCAAGTTAACTGGCTGCTGGAATACCACACTGCACCACAGCCCAATCCCCACAGCTCATGGAGCACTGCTCGCAGAGGAAGCCCTGGCTTACACCACCTTCTGGGGAATTCCTGTGGGTACTTCATCTGCTGCCTCAAAGCCTGACGGTACCAGAGCAGACACACACAGAGCAGCAGTTCGGTTTTCAATCTTACTGTTCACAAAGAACAGAGAGATGCTTTTCTCCCTGTTTGTTTCGGCTTGGTTTGTGGGAGTTGGGGTCATTTTAACACTAAAGGAACACTGCATCACTGACAGGCCAGGCTTCACCCCAAAAGAGGAATCAACAGATGAGCTTTAAGTGACAAAAGCAGGAGCTAACGTTAAGGCAGTGACTGTGTGCTGCAAACCAGAGACTGAAGAGAAAGGCACATTAGCACATTACCATCCCTCAGCCCAGCTAAATCTTCAACCAAGTCTCTCTCTCTTACTCCAAACTTTATAACTGAAAGAGAATAATTTACATTAGATCTTAGGCAGAAGCTCTTCCCTGTGAGGGTGCTGAGGCGCTGGCACAGGGTGCCCAGAGAAGCTGTGGCTGCCCCATCCCTGGCAGTGTTCAAGGCCAGGTTGGACACAGGGGCTTGGAGCAAGCCGCTCCAGTGGAAGGTGTCCCTGCCCGTGGCAGGGGTTGGAACTGGATGAGCTTTAAGGTCCCTTCCAACCAAACCAGTCTGTGGTTCTATGATTCTATGCATGTGCTGCAGTCAAAGAGGTGGCTCCATCTCACCCACTCCTCAGGCCAACTGTGCCTCCATTCATCAGCCTGTAGCAGGTACCTGGATGCACATTCAAACCTCAACTTCATCAAACCTAAAGGTAACGACTTTGGTTTTATCTCCTGCTCCCATTCTAAATGATTTTTAGCCCTTGCTCATTTTTTAGGTGTTTTTTTTGGTGGAGACCCACGACAAATGTTGGAGACAACTGAGAAATCAATCACTCTTAATCCACCTGAACTGCTAAATCTTGCGGTAATCCCTCCCCAGCACTGCTCTGATGCTGCTCCCCTACAACAGACCTTCTTGGTACCATTAATCAGTGTCTTTGGCTCCTGGGTGCCTCACCATATGTGTCCATGCAGGGAAACCCTCTCATTTATAAAACCTGGGGACCTCCCACAGTTTCCCATTCCCTGTGACCCCAGGGAGTGGGTCAGTGGACAGAGTAAACTGGTTGAGAGGGAAGGTCCTAATATTTATATGGAAAGCCATTAGCAGACAATATCTTATCTACCTTCTGTTTTCAAGTGGAGGTTTGGGGCGATGGCAGGGCTGCGGGTAGCACTGGAGCTGCCTCTGAAGTGCCCTGACATGCTCTGGTTTGCCATCTGCACTCATGGCTGTGTTACACAGCACGTCCTTGGTGTTGTGGGATGAGAGTAGTGGGAGAGGAGAAAAACCCCTTGGATCCTTACCTGCTGCATTTTAAAGCCACAGAAAAGCTCCCAAATCTACCTTGATAACACTGGTCCTTCTGTGAATGATGTCCTTCCATGCCCAGCTGGAGGATGAAGTGATCTGTTCTGGCCTTAAAAGGTACAAACCTATGGAATAGCTGTTGTCTTGTAGGCTCCCCTGAGCCTTCCCCAGATGTGGAGCAAAGCTTTGAACACAGAGGTGGTCAAATCTTGTTTTCTCCAGGGGAAACCGTGCTGGAGAGCCTCTGAGCTGGATGTGACAAAACAGGGAAGAAGTGAAGATGGAAGTGAGGATACAGCAGTGGGGAGGTTCCTGCAGGACTTGCTGCTGCTGTGCAGCCCTGGATATACCTTCATAGCACCCTCTGTCCAAGTCCACATCCTCCTAGGATGCTGGGAGTCCAGGTAGGGCTGGGAATGGAACAGAAGCTCATGGGAAGCAGTGAAGCTGTTGGCAGCTGGCTGTGGTGGCATCCAGCATGAGGATTCGGGGCCCTTTCTAGATGCTGGGGAGAAGAGTGGGGCTGAAGCAGCCGGTGGGACTCCATGAACCCCAACAAACCTCACAGCAATTGTCCCTTAGTTCAAAAGCCATCAGGGATATCCAAGCACAGGCTGGAAAAGTCTTCAAGGACGGGGGAAACCGACCTCACCACCTGCTTGTGTGAGGCTGAGAGATTCAAACTCCCACAGCCAGGAGTGTGGTTGTTCCCTCTTTCCCCTTCTCTCTCTCCAAACCTGGCATGGGATGGAAGAAATGCTTCTAACCCAGAAAGCTGCCTGTTGGCAGCGTTCAGACTGCATGTTCACTGGGAATGATGCTGTTAAAACTCACCCACCAGGCATGTTTCTGTGCTCACATGGAGCTTTTGTTCTATTTAAGTATCCTGGTCTGTCTATTTGGATTGCTTGTACCAGGATGAATTTTGGAGGTGTTACTATTTGCAGTTGCTGAAATCCTACCCTGACGCCATCACATGCTCATTACTAAATGCTGAGAAATGTAGGATCTTGGCTCTTGACCTGGGAAAGACACTTGATGATTTCAAGGAATGGGCAGGACAGGGACGGCTCGGGGGGAGCAGCACCATGTGTTGGGCTGTTACTGAGTCAGGAAAGGGAGCAAAAACCATCACAGAGAACACAGGGTTTCTGCTGAATTGACATGGCATGCTGGAGACACGGAGCATCTCTGATTCCCAAAGCAGAGAGGGGAAACATAACCTGATTCCTCACCAGAACAATGCTGGAGCCTTTCAATGCTGTGTGGGTGCAACCTGGCCTGGGCACATAGGGCCATGAGCGCTGGCATCCATGTGGTGTGGTTCAGCTCCGGGTGCAGCATGAAGTAATTGTTGGTTTATTTGGGGTTTTGTTTCTTTTCTCTAGAAGGAAATGTTCTTGGGAATACAAAGAGTTCACAACCTTCCTGCCCCACTCCCTATGGGGAGCAGCAGTGGGGCTGCCTGGCCTGGGCTCCTCCAAGGAGTCAGACCCATGCCAAAGGGTGGTGGTGCAATCTGGGAGGAGTTGTGGGGCTTGTGAATGCACAGGGCTGGTGATACAATAGAGATGGAACAAACCCATGGGGCAGTGTGGGGAGAGACAGTGGTGATGAGATCTGCCCCCCAAGGGAAGCAGATGGTGAAGGGGCTGCAGGGTTTGGGGCATTGCTGGTGTTCAGGGTGCTCCCATCCCAGTCTCCCTGCTGCTATTAAAGAGCTTTGGATCAGTCATTGCTAAGTTTGTTCTTGGTGGCTCTATCTTTCTGCTCTGCTGTCACTGGGCTGTGCCATGAGGTGGGTCTAGCCTAGAAGATCAGGAACCCATTGCTGGATGCCAACCAGGGCAGGTGGTTATACAACAAGGCACAGGCAACGTGCTCAGCATGTTAGGACCTGCTGGTTGGGGGTTGGAGGTTGGGCCATTGGAAAGTGGACCCCTCCCATCTCCCTGATCCTCCTCCCCTGTATTGGGAACCCACATAGGAAATTCAGCAGAGTAAGAGTTCCTATTGACACTTATTTTATGTCTGTACAGGCAAAAAGGCTGCGGGTGATGAAGGGGAGCATCCACAGACGTCCTGTTCGGACAAGACCTGTTCACCCTACCCACCTACCCACTCAGCTGCATGTTCCGGATGGATCCGTGCTGCTAATTGCCTTTAATGATCATCTCCCAAAACATCTTTGCTCCTGGAAAGCCTCAACAAAACGTTATGCAAGAAATGAGCCGGGAGCTGTTGGAGACCAGAGCTGTGACTGCCTTGGGCAGAGCTCCCTGGTGAGTCTTCACAGAGGAATTCTGCATTCCTCCCACTGCTTTGCCCTGCTCTTACTCTCTGCAGCCTGCCCAAAGCAACTGAAGCCGGGGAATGTGGTTTGTTCCCTTCTAGGCTTGTCAGAAGCTTTTCAAAGGAATTGGAGGTACTTATGCAAACATTCAATGTATTGATAGTAGCAGATATGCATTGCTGATGGGGCTGTGAGACATGCCCTGTCCTCTGCCCTTGTCTTTCCTTGAGACAAGTCATCTGATTAGATAAATGCTTCCAAGGACTCACACCTCAGCTATAGGCTTCTCCTCACACGCTCCATATGCAATGGGAAA
Organism: Coracopsis vasa; assembly: GCA_026283785.1. NCBI lineage: Eukaryota > Metazoa > Chordata > Aves > Psittaciformes > Psittacidae > Coracopsis > Coracopsis vasa. The sequence continues at coordinate 27,482 of JANHGB010062187.1, forward strand.
CTAAATGGAGCCAGGGCACAGGTCTAAACACTGTCCATTATCATATGTACTGCGCACAGCTCAGCATGATTTTAGCCTATGCCAAACAGCATCTAGGCATGATCCAAGGATAGCTCAGAGTAGAGAACATTCCCAGCAAAAGCCCTGGATGTAGCTTCAGGAAAGGCAGTGGGAGTCACAATGGGCCACAGCCTCAGGGATAAAAACCAGTCCCTGGCCCATTTATTTAGTGATACAGATGAATCCAGTGTGTGCAAACCCATCACTGTGAACTAACTGCTCTTGGTGACCTCTTTGAAGGTGAATGGTCTCATCCCTGGGTGAGCAGTGTCTGTCCCACTGGCACAGGGAGTTCAGCCCTTGCATTTTCCTGTGCTCACCTGGAAGAGAGCTCAGCATCTGAAGCTCCTCCATCACATTATCCCCCTTGGGTCAGCAAGGACAGTTACCAGGAAGCTTCTCCACACCAGCATTATTTGTCTTCAGATGTAGGGATTACTGAGACTATTCATCATAAACCAGTAAACCTTCCTGACAACTGCATTTGGTCCTGCCAAGTCTGTTACCTGAATGGCTTCTTTGTTCTGTCCATGCTACAATCTCACATCACCTTCTGGACTAAGCAATCAGTCACCACATGTCACATATGCCACTTAGAAGAGTTCTCAACCCGCAGCTTTGTGACTGTCCCACAGCTTCCCCACACTTGCTCATTTGTTTCATTCACGTTTCTTACCCTTGCTAAGCCTACATTCCTTATGATCCTGGTTTTCAGGCGCACAAGAGTCTTGCCTATTCCACCTACCTGAAGCCTCTTCTCTGGTGCTTCAGGATCCTTCAGCTTAGGGCTTCTCATGGTGCTGGGAAACTCAAATCTTCTTTTTTCTTCTCTACAGCCTTGAGTAAAATTGCATCTGGAGACATCTGGGCATGCAGGGTCTTCATCTGTGCTGCTGGCTGCATGGAAAGGGCAAGAAATCACAGCTTCTCAAGTATGGAGTTTCTAGGCAGAGCACTTGAATGGCTGGTACCTCCTCAGGCCCAGGTGAGGAGCTGTGGGACCTCAGGCTGCCTGGATCATCCCAAGGTGAGCAAACCATGAGTTATGGCCCCCATCCCTCATGCCACGGTTCATTTTGTTGCTCTCACCTGTGCTGGAGTGCTCCCAAGTCTGCAGGAGGCATCTGGACACACTTGATGTGAGCTCCAGCTCTGTCCCAGGAGCTGGACCCCTCTGCTGGGAGAAGGCCTGGAAATGTAAAATCTTCCAGCCCATATTGCCCATGTGCATCCCTCTTGCCCACCCAAAACACCCTAAACTTGTCCTAAAACTCTTTCTGTGAGTTTAATTCCAGACCAGAAACGGATCAATCCATATTTACAGCTGAACCTATTGAAGCCCCATAATAACACATAACGAGTTGTTTAGATCCCAGCCAAGCGCAGCCAAGATGCAAGATCAATTCACTCTGGCCATGGCAAACAACCTCTCCATGCCTACCGTGTTGTACCATGCCTGTTCACCTGGGCTGGAGACCCTCCACAGTGTGGTCTGCGGTACTGGACACCCAGAGAGTCTTGCTCAAGAGCTCATCTACTCGGAAGCTCATGGTGATCGCTGGAGTCACCAGTCCCAAGATGTGCTTTAACTTGAGATGCTGGAAAGGTGACAAGGAGATGTGGCCGGGCATGGGGTGGAGGTGGGTGTGCCATGAAGCCCATTATCTAGCAGGGGGATTTGCAGACCTGATTCCTCTGCTCCATGCCAGCTTTGCCCATCCTTCCCAGAGCTGTCCTCTTGCAACACAAGGTGAAGAACAAAGGGTATCATGAGCAAATCCTGCGAGTGAGACCGGCAAAGGAAGCAGCCTGGTGCATGTTCAGAGGTATTTGCAGTGGGAAGGCACCCTTTAACACAAACAACATCTGAGCTGCCTTATTTGATCCCTCCTTAACTGGTCAGAGGATCCCATTGTGCCTTTATTACAGCTTTTTATCACTGGATGACATGTTTCTAGCAACACTGACTGGCACACACAGCTCAAGCCACAAAGGAACACCCCACTGATCCCTCCCTGTGTCTGTGCTATCCATCCTGCCCCTCTGTTCCTGGTTGTATCATTCACTTCAGTGCACGCCATCCCAGCACACCTTCTCACCAGGACCAAGCACAGAGGTGAGCTGCAATATTCCTTGCTTTACTGATAATTATTTGAGGAGGAACCTGTCTGGGCTACAAGAGAGAGGGAAAGGGTCTGTGCACATCTGTGCTCACCTCTGGTTGAAGGGGGCATTGCTTTCCTCTGTTTTCTTCTCATGTTTGTCACCAGTATAGGTACTGCTGGTGAGATGGTGACTGGTGCAGTTTTTGATGGGAATCCTATTGTTTTGGGGAACTTTACAGCTACCTGTAAGACCACAGTGGAGCTCAGGCTGGTGCTACATGGGTTTCCTTGACCTTAGGTCAACACTGGAGTGCAATCAAGACTGTCCTATTAGTCCTAATTACTACAAAAGCAGCAAGACCTGGGCTTTGGGATAGACAACAGCCCCGTGCTCTTAGAGACCACAGCAAGTGGATCAGTGAAAGCAATGGGGTGTTGCAGACCTGAAAGCCCGTGACTATTATCTGGTATAGAGGAATAGCCAGCAAGATGTTGGTGATAAAAGCACTGTTGGTGCTGGGACAGAGCCTGCGGGCAGCTGGAGGAGTGGTGCTCCTATGGGTCCTTGCTGTGCTGAGAAGGCTGTGGCTGCTCTTTATAGGGACTAAACCACACAGTAACAACCAAGGCTAGTGACAAACAACTAGTACAGATAAGCTGGTTTGAAACGTTCAGTGAGGTCATCAACTAAAACACAAGGAAACACGTCCAGCACCAGCCTGCACAGCAGCAGGGCTTACGTGCCATCCATCTTTCTGTCATCCTTCTAGGATCCCCTTGGGGCTTTTTCCTTGGTGTGCCCTGTACATGTTGTTCTGAGGCTGATGTTTTGTTCTGGTTCTTCACGTTCTCAGCGTTGCCCACGTCCCACAGCCCATGCAGAGCCCAGATTCTGCCCCAGTGCTCCCATTGTTCTGCTGGGCTGGGCTTGGAGGCAGGGGCATGTGACTGGATGTGTGCTGGGCGCCTCTTTAGAGGGGTCCGTCACTCTTGGGCACGTTCTGACTTCTCCAATGCCCACCAGCCATTTGGTCCCCTCTGCCCTCATGAAGCTTCTGCCTGCCACAGGCATGGCAAAGTGGGGGACAGCACCCTGGCCATTTTATATCTATGGGTTTATGGCTATATGGTTTTAATCTCTAGAGATGTATAACTACATATATATGTACACACACAGCTATGCACATATGGAAGAATATCTAAACCAGCGTGTCTATGTTTAAATTAAAAATACACAAAATTTGCACACACCTTTATGTATACTTCTCTATATTCCTTTATGTATAATTCTGTATGTTCCTTTACGTATTAGTGTATGTATTCCTTTA
>JANHGB010062200.1:0-46294 GCA_026283785.1 Coracopsis vasa
AGCCCTTGACAGTCGATTCCAAGATGCACGCCTGGAACTGTCTAAGATTCTTTATGGAAAAATGGGATCCAGAATGGTGAGTAAGCCTTTAACCATCTTCATTCAGCCTCTAAGAAGCTGAGCACCCTATGATGTGCCTTGTGGATGTTCTGTCAATGCCTTGTCTGGATGGATGCTTCTTAGATTTCGGGAGGAAAACTACTCTCACTAAGACATTAAGTGCTTCCTTTTTCTGAAAGAAATGTGGGAGTAGACAAGACACAAAAAACTTTAGAGAGCTAAATGCACTGCGTCATGGGATAGGGAACAATATGTAGATGGTCACCTTTCTTCTACGTGTTTGACTCAGCTAGCATATGGATCTTCATCTTGCATGAAAATAAGTGGAGTAAATCATAAGGAAATCAATGTTTTACTTGATTAAACTTTTCTGAGATACCTTAAATGGATCTACATTACCTATCATTCACTGCTGTCATTTTTAGATAGCAGCAAGTATGTTATGGACTGTACATCTAAGTATCTTTTTACCGCATTCCTATCTCTCTGTCCTCACTCTAATGCATCTCTATTTCTTTCTCTGTTCTTACAGATCCCAGCTGAGCGCTGGAGAAAGTGCTTGACTGATACCAGCTCTTTCTTTGAGCCAGTTCTAGGGCAGATGATTGTGCAAGAAATTTTCCCTCAGCAGACAAAGACACTTGTAGGTATTCATCGTATTAATCCCAATCAGCTTCATCTTTCTTTTTTTTGACATGCCAGCTTAGGACCACATCAAGGCAGCAAAATCATGTGTAGGTTTTTATACCTTTTTATATATTCCTGTACTTATGCAGTTCCCCTCCTTTTTGGGGAATGAAAAATGTCATAACCATATATTGCTGTCATTGGTAGAATAATCATTGCTAAATGCCAGTTATTATCTTTATATCAACTGCTAGCAAAGTCATATGTGCAGCACCAATGCTTATGACAGCCCTAATCTCAGTGTGCTTCCTGGCATGACAGTACTAACAGCTTTCATCACCAATCTGACATATTTAAATAAGACTTTAAATTCCCAAGCCATTAATGCATTGTATGGCCATTTGTACAGAAACAAATCAATGCCAAAACATTCGGAGTGAATCCACACTAAAAGGAACACCTGCCTGCAGTATGGGATTTTTCTTTTTCCTTTGATGTCCAGAGTTCCTTTTTCTTTGAGGGAAGTTAGTGCAGACATCAGGTTTTATAAAGAGCTTGCAGTGCATAAACTGACAAGAGTAAATAACTGCAGCAAAAGTTAATGGAAAACTAAGGCTACGTGTAGTGAAGCACAAAGCTGAATGAACAAACATAATTCTGTGAAGGAGACTCTCAGATTACCATAAATTTGGAAAGGGAGAAACTAGCATGAGATAGTTGTGGATACTGAATTCTAATTTTACTCAAGAAGTGGGGCAATCATTTAGTCCATTCCTATCCCATAAGGGATTGAATGAAAAAGAATTATGTTTCATTCTTAGTTACCATGAGACGCAAGCTGAAAAGGTATGTGGAAGAGAATGATAAGCCCCGTGAAGAACCACTGGATGCCGAATAACTTAAGCCTAAATCAGTGTAGAAACTGAAATCTCCTCTTTCACCACAAGAAGAGGAGTTTTCCCTCAATTATTCTGTGGTTGAATTGCTGGAACATAGGAAGATGGTAGCTAAGCCTGAAAAATGTTTTCTGCAGTTCTGGCCATGCCTTCTTTTCTTCATGGCAGGCTGAGCAGATGTTCTCCGAGATCCAAGATGCCCTCTATGACCAACTGGATCAGTTGAAGTGGATGGATGAACAGACTCGCCAAAAGGCTAAAGTCTTGGTGCGTGCAGAAGGCAAAAGTTACTGTGACCTTCATTTCCCTGACACCTTTGCAGACATATTCCATGTTCACATATTCCTACCTGCTTCTACAGGCACACAGTCTTAAATAGATGTTTTATACATACTGAGAATTTTAAGTGGTTCTATGAGTGCTATCATGCACATGTGATCAGGCATTGATGTGTAGGCATAGAGAGGCACAGTGTTTGTTTGTCCATTGGATGCTCTGAATTAATTGTATTGAGATACCAGTTCAATATTAATTGTATTATGAATTAATTGTATTGAGATATTCAGTTCAATACACCCAGAGAGGTTAAAAACTATGAAGGTGAATGCCAGAAAACAATGTTATAAAGAAAAAGATTAGAACACCACTAGGCCTCAGGTCGTTGAGTTAAGAAAGCAAAGTAGCAAGAGAAGATGTCTTGTTGAAAGAGAGTAGCTGTTCTTTTGAAGAGTTGAATTACAGATCATATTTAGGTTGTTTAGAAATAGAGTTTAAAAACTGCTGCTAAAATGTAAAACCTTGTATTGCTCATGTTTGTTGTTGTTGTTACTAGGTTTCCAATCTACAAGTGGAGATTGGCTATCCAGCTCACATACTCCAAACTGACAAAGTGAACATGGAATACCAGAATGTGAGCTATATAATGTAAACATGCCTGCCTCATTATTGGCAGTTTACCTGTACCAACTGCTCTCTTGTCTGCTCCTAAAGGAGGCTATGACCTCTGTACCAATGCACATTTTCTGCTGTTCATTTTCTGAGAACATATGGGCCCAGAGAACCTTTATGTATTTCTTCTATATTGTTGCCTATATTTAGGGTGTGGGTGGCCTAATAGAGATTGGTTGTGACCTGCATGTGTGTTCTGTTTGGCCTGCAGATAACATTTCTGTCATGTCTTAAATTGAAGTCTTTAGAACTGAGAAATTAAAACCCACAAGTATTCCATTGGTTTGTCTTTTGATGAACCCTTTTTTGACCCATGGGACTTTTTCTCATACTGTCCAATTAGTTCCTTGCTCATGCCCTATAACATTCACATTGCCTGTCTCTTCCCTCAGCTGATGATAAATGAAGACACTTTTTTCCTCAATGTGGTGGCTTGCTTGAAAGTACAGAGGGAAAATTCCTACTTGAAACTCCTTCAGCATCCTTCACAGGATAAGTAAGTGTCAGATAGCGACCTGAAAAAATACAACAGAATCACACACTTGTGACTGAGTTTAGGAAGGGATCTGTGGAGACCACCTAGTACAAATGTCCTGCTCAAAGCAGGATCAGCTAGAGTAGGTCACTCAGGACTGTGTCCAGTTGTATGCCTATATCTCTTATTGCGGAAGGAAGAGTAGTGAAGATGGGGAGAGTGTGTGTGTGTGTGTGTGTGTGTGTGTGTGTGTGTGTGTGTGTGAAACTGGACACAGTACTTCCAGATGTGTTTTCACCAGTCCTGAATAGAGGAGCTGACAGCGACACTTCTCCTAATGCAAGGCAAGATGCTGTTGTCCTTCTTTGATGCAAGACTGAATTGCTGCATCCTGCTTAAAACCCCCTTGAGTATGGCAGCCTGTCTTGCCTTCAGCCTGAGCTCATGCTACCAAAAATCCTCACTGTTGTGGAGGGAGCCCCAGACCTCTGAGAAAAAAAGAACATTCTTTGTCAATAAACTGTTGATTAAGGGAGCTGGCTGGTTGTCCTGGACTTAGCAGCAAAGCAACCAGCAAAGCACTGTGATGATGTGAATGCTGGCAGGGTCACCTCAAAGGCATGACATGTTATGCTTCATAAGACAGGCAGTGTTCACAGGCATGCTTAGGACCTCACACCACCTGAAGAGCTTCTGTGCAGTACTTCACAGGAGGTTATGAATCCTAACTTACTTGGCAGGGAAGTTGTGAGGGTGAATCCCTTAATGTGTATGAAAGCTAAGCTACTAGTTCTGACCACCTGTAAGCAAGTAAAGGTGTATTTCAAACACCTTTAACTGTAGAAAATGTGACTTTCATCATTTGGTGCTGCTGTATGAACAGCTGTACTGAGCAGACCATTTCTGCAAGACCAGTGGAGGAAAAGAGTGAGTGATGAGATAAGGAGTTTAAGGAGTTAATACATTCTCTTATTTCTCTTTTTCTGCTTCTAGCTGGCATGTGTCCCCCTGGACTGTGCGTTCATATTACTCAATAAGGCATCACATGGTGGTCTTTCCTGCTGGAATGTTCCGCAGCCCTTTTTTCCACACAAAGTTTCCCAGGTATGAAGGGGCTGCGAAGGTGGAAGCTGAATGTAGTCCCTTGGCTGTGTAATGTTTCCAGGAAGAATCTTAATGGGTCTGTCTTTAACCACTTTTTCTTACTCCATCCCAGAAAGAGATGGGGGGGGTGGAAGCAGCTGTTTCTTAAGCCAGATGGATACTGCCTTATGAATTCTAAAAGTGTGATCATTGATACAGCTGGAGCAAAATCAGAATCTAAGTGAAACTAAGCTAAGCCAAGTATATTACTCCAGAACAAAGAGGCAGAGATCTCATGTAGGTTAGCTGCAAAGAAGACATTTCACCTTTACCTCTCATTTTCTTGATTCCAAGAATTCCAAAAATCTAACCCATGCAAATCTAATCCAGAGAAAATTTGAGCCTCGCAGAGCAGCTTCTTGTCTGAAGTGTTCAAATGGGCCAGACACAGTTCCTTTTCTTATTTTTTTAGATAAACCTTTTCTAATAAGCAAATACATTTTTAATTCCAAGTCTTCCCCTGCTACAATGACCATTCTGTAGATCAGATTTTTATAGTTGGGTTCTTTCATCATATGGAACAGATCTGTTAAGCATATTTTTGGTGTTAAAAGCATTTAAAACAGTTGACTGTAAAAGTATTATTTGATGTCCTTTTTTTGCATGATAATGGATAGATAGATTTCCTAATCCCGTTGTACTGAAAGATAAGTGGGGTAGGCTATCACTTACAATATTCTTCCTCTCTGAAGAAGTGTCCATAGCTTCTGATTCCTTTTGTATTCCATGTTAGTAAAATACATTTTTCTCACTGTCATCCCAGTTGAGTAGATTGATAACTCAAACGCAATCAGCTTTTGGTGAGTTGGCACAATAGCTTTTATCTCAGATGATGCTCCAAAAGTTTAAAGCTTACTGACAAAAGGCAATTCAAATGACTGTGAGGGTAGTTTCTAAAATAAGCAGTCAGCAAAGCAGTACAATTGTTATAGAATCATAGAATGGTTTGTGTTGGAAGGGACCTTTAAAGATTATCTGGTCCAACCATCCTGCCATGGGTAGGGACATATTTTGCTAGATTATGTTGCTCAAAGCCCCATCCAATCTGACCTTGGCCAGTTCTAACAGTGAGGTATCCACAACATTTTGGGGCAACAATAAGAAGTTATCAGCTGCAGAGCTTGTGAAAGATCAGTTCTAAGAGAAGATGAGTTGTTCTGTTCTTTTCGCTTCCTACTAAGTTCCAAGTGATATAATAATGATCTACTACAAACATTTCATGCTTCAACAGCATTAATAAGTGCATGCAAAGAAAGTATGAGCCCATCATTTCATATTATGGAAATACCTTTTGAGGGTACTCCTGCTTGTGTGACTTTTTTAAATTCATTGCATAGAATCATAGAAATTCAGAATGGAAAGAACTGCTGGAGATCTCTATTACAGATCTCTATTTTCATCAGGGACTGTAGTGATAGGGCAAGGGGTGATGGGTTCAAACTGAAACAGGGGAAGTTCAGGTTGGCTATAAGGAAGAAGTTCTTTGCTCTGAGGGTGGCGAGGCCCTGGAACAGGTTGCCCAGAGAAGTGGTAAATGCTCCATCCCTGGCAGTTTTCAAGGCCAGGTTGGACAGAGCCTTGGGTGACCTGGTCTATCGTGGGATGTCCCTCCCAATGACAGAGGGTTGGAACGTGATGATCTTAAGGTCCTTTCAAACCCTAACTATTCTATGATTTTATGATTCTATGATTACAATCTCTTGCTTGTAGCAAGATCACCTATGCTAGACTAGAGAAACTGTAGTCATTAATTTAATCTTCATGAATTTAATTTAATTTAATCTTCATGAATTTAATTTATCTTGCCAGTTTTATGTATCATTTTTCACTAGAGAACTGTTGCAAGATTGTTTCTCCATCAATCCTGCTTTTATATGATTACCATTGCTGTTACTGTTTGTGCAGCAGTTCAGCCAGTAGTGGGTAAATAGGGACATAACTCAATAACAGTAAATGTCATTAGAATTCATAAAGGCAGAATCTCATTCACTGACTCTTCATTATTATGGTGACTTATTAGCTATAAATACTTTAATACAAGCCCATAGTAAAAGTCTAAGCATTGGTACAATAATTTACACTAGTATTTGCATTTTTACAGAGTGTACCACGTCTGAGAGACAGTAAATAGAAAGTGCTTCTGGGTGCTCTCAGGGTAGAATGCAGCCCACAGTTGTGCTCAATGGCCATAAGGAATGCTCACCTGCCCCTTTTTTCTTTCCAAAAGCACTCTTTCATGTTTATTTTTCAGTGCTGTGAACTTCGGAGCCATCGGGGTCTTCATGGCACATGAACTTCTTCATACATTCTACGGTTATGGTGAGTACTTCCTGTGGTGTCTTTGTTTATTCTTCTAGGTCCCCACTGGTACTTTCTCTCAGGGGATCTTAAATCCAGGCCCCTATATGAACGTACACCTATATTATTAAGGTAGATGAAGCTAAGAAAAACCCACTACAGGCCATGCTGACTACTAAGACGACTCAATGATTAATGTGAAGAATACAGGTGAATGCCAGAAAAACCTTTACTTTTTAGGATTTTTGTTTCTCCCACAGTGCTGCCTGGGGGCTGTCCTACATGCAACAGGGATGCACTACAGAAATCTACAGACTGCTTGGTTGAACAGTATGAAAGCTATGGCTTTAAGGTCAATGGTACTTTTACACTGTTGGAGAATACAGCTGACACTGGAGGGCTTGCCATTGCTTACCAGGTATTGTAGGATACTTACCTCTCTAATCTCACAGTCTCACCACACAACTCAACTGCTGTGTCACAAGATTGTTACGCTGTTTTTATTAAGGCCGTGGTCAGCAGCAGGGACTCTCAGAATGAAGAGAGAGAGATGTAAACTTGCTAATTTATTAAACATATGCTAGATTTATATATTTCATTGAGAGAAGACATGGTTTTGGGACACTATCTGAAGGGGAATTTACTATTATAAATTTTCTCTCTCTACAGGCCTATAAGAATTGGCTGAAAAAGCACAAAGAAGAGAAGGATTTACCTAATATTGGACTTTCACATGACCAGCTTTTCTACCTCAGTTTTGCTCATGTAATGACTTTTAGGCTACTCGTGTCTTTCTTACTCTCTATTGTCTTTCATATTATTACAGTTTGTCTTCTCAATATTCACTTTTCCCCCCTCTTCCCAGAACTGGGAATAATCAATGTGTCCAAGAGAAAAGAAAACTAAAATTCACAGATAGGACCCCTAACCTGTTATGGATCTGAAAGCTAACAAAAGACCTGTCTGCAACTATATCTTTTCCAAAGCTCTGAAATCTACCAAAATTAAGCTGTAGCAGACAAGTTGTGTCACTGAAAGCATGCTTCATTGCCAGGTGCTAAGTACTTTTTTACTGTTGTGAGCAATCTTGAACATGGAAAGTGGAATTTTACTGGAAAAGGTGCATATCTCTCCATGCCTTCCTTCATTCCTATGGTGAATAAGTAGAGGTCATATCATTCTGAGTAACTGAGAGTGAAAAAGCGGATTTTGAATGTTAATTAGAGGTAAAGAACTAGAAGTACATGCACACATTGTTGAAGATTTCTATGGAAACCTGGCTTAATGATTTCTGCAAAGTTGTACCTTTGTCATTGTGCAGTTGATTTCCTCATAATAGATCATTGGATTTCTCTACTCAGAAAAAGTCACACTCTTATAAGTGACTGTAATTGTGTAAAGGAAAAGGTTTTGTGCATGTATTTACATTAGGTCAGAGCAGTGGGTAGAAAAGCAGTTCTGAAATCACAGGTTACTGGGTCTTGGTGGCAAGTTTTGCATTTCAGAGGCTGTCTGACAGCTATTGCATCATTTGTCAATGAATAAAAACTGAAAACACAAAAGTGAAGACTAAGATTGCTAGTTTAACACCAGTAAAGTCACATAATCTTCCACCCAGTCTTTCAAGTAGTAAAGGGATGTTGTCCAAGGATAAGCACTCATTGCTTTTGCTTAAGAATCTAAATCTAGACACTGAGACTACATCTACACCATTATTTTAGATGGAGTTAAAGATTGCATGAGCCTAAACTCCAAGTTGATCTAAATTCCCTGCATTCTGTACTATGCAGTATAGAAAAAGAGCAGATAGCTTGTCAGATAGGGAAATAGGGACAGAGAGGCTTAGGGAAAGGGAAAAGAGTCAGAGACTGGTGGTAGAAGGAAAGACTTGAACATAGTTGGCACCCATGTGTGTTTCTTTGTTTACTCCAGCAGCCTCAGTCAAATGTACAGGGGCTTGAGGAGCCTAAAGTCTTGTTTCTATGAGGACTTTCAGTCAGATTGACTTCTCTGGTTTGTTTCCTTTCAGGCAATGTGTGGACACCAGGATCCTGAGAAATTACAGTCTTCCCTGGACACAGATCCACACAGTCCCCTGCCACTTCGTGTCTGTGGGCCTGTCAGCAACAGCCAGGACTTTGCCAAGCACTTCCACTGTTCCAGCGGATCCCCAATGAACCCAGACAAGAAATGCCACATCTGGTGATCTGCATGGAAAAAGAGGAAGAGAGGTATGACCACAGGGAGAGGAAGGCCTGACCTACAAAAGTATGACCATCTTCTCAGGGCCCTGAGGGTGATGTGGTGCTCTTATTCACTCTCCTACCTACCTTTTCTTTTTATCTTTTTCTCATCAGTTGATTGTAGCAAAATCGTTAAACTGAGCTCATAAGAGAAAAGGGTCTTCTACTGCTCTCAACACTGTCCCAGATGTGACAACTCTAGAGTTTAGCAAGTCCTAAGGTAGCAAGATGACTACCTAGTAGACAACAACTTCTGAGTCATTATAAACAGAAGGACTGTTACACTATTAGTCCCTCTGTTCAGTGCATTTCCTGCCTATTCCTGCAACCTCACAGTCATGTTGAATGGGCAGGACAATAAGCTGGAGCTCTAAGACTTGTTCACGTAAGATTTACTGTTAGGGAAATCCTATGGGTTACTGTGTGTCATGGTTTAAGACCAGCTGGTAACTCAAACACATGTGTAGCAAACCACACAGATAGGTTACCAGAGAGGGAAGAATCCTCTTCTCTTCTACTGCAAATAAATGGAAAAAGGAACTAGGAAAGACTCAAGGCTCCAGCTTCTAGGCCAAAAGATAAGTCACCTAATAATGGAGGTTGCTGAAGACCTTCCCAGTTCTCTGTTTCATCAGCAAAACTCCTAAGAGACAAAAGAGGGAAGAGGAAAGCATCCTCATTAGTGGGAGTAGGATTGGGAGCTGGGAAGATTTTGACTTTCCTCTGTCTTTCTTCTCCAACAAGATTCTTTTTTTTAGTCTATATTTTGAGTTGAGGATGTGGTGGAGGGTGGAGGAACAGTCACAAGGGGTTTTAGAAGTCTCTGAAGACTGAACAATTGGAATTCCAAGAACTTCTCTGGATCCTGAACCTGCTTCTCTCATCCCTATATTTGCAAGTATATAACATCCAAACAGAGGAGTAGAGTTGCTGTAAGGTTTTACTTTCCACTTGAAATTTAATTTTATGTATTAAATTACTTTAAAAGAAAAGAGAGCAAGAAGTAACATATTTTAGGGTAGCAGGAGACACTTAAAAGCACATTTTCAAGAGCAACCTAATAATTGCATCAAGTTCAGGTTCTGATAATTAGAAAATATAGATCAGTGTTCTAGAATTTATCAAAGTTGCTAAATATACAAAACATGACTACCTTTTGCATGTTCTTCAAAGTGTTCTTGATTATGGGAGAATTTTGATTTTACTTATTATACAGGGTGCCTTGGGATTGTTTGTAGAAGAGGTGCAAGTGGAAATAGCCCTTTTCAATGTAAGCATTGTACAAATTCTTAAAACCCTAATTACTCCGTTATTCTGTTCCAATACTGACTAATGCAGGTAAATATTTTCCAAGAACAGACTTTTCAGAGATTTTGTTTTCATTAATTAACTAAAATGTTAGTAAAGTGTTTGCTTCAGTGACAAAGATTATTTGGGTTGCAAACTCTTTATGACCAAGCCTGTTTCTTTGTTCTGTATTTGTACTGCTCCCAGCATGACTGAAGTTCACAGCTGAACCTCATAAGTAATAAATAATAGTACCTAGAATTAATTTTGTACATTTGCATCATAAAAAATAACAAATTAGGTTTGTGCTTATTTTTACTCTTTAAACAGTGCATGCTCTTCCTCCACTCATTTGATTAATTTTGTCCTAGCAATATGTCCAGACTATCTTTTAGATTAATAGCAATTAACATTGTACCAGACCTTGTGTGTAATATAGAAGTTATTTCAGTGTGCTGAGCCTACTTGGCTTCTTTGTGTATTATATATAGAAAAAACAAAAGCTGTTGACAGTCTGCATTTTGAGGAGTCTTCAACTTTTCTTGTATCTATCTTGTACATGGGGGGGACAGGTTCCTGGAATATGCAATTTTTTCTTGTTCTTAGTATGTATGATGAATTTATGAATATTTTGTTTTAAAGACAAGGTCACTTTGAAGTTAGTGAGTTGAATCAATTCTTGTTTATTACTATGATGTTTTTACACAAAGAACATGTGAGAAGTGTGAGAAGGGACATCTAGCTTATAAAAAATGCATACACCTTGGACTGAGAATTTATTGTGTTTCTCAAGGAAAGAAGGAAACACTCTCAGTAACTATACAAGATCCCAGCCCGTGTCTCAGTGTTGCAAGTTCCCTTGGATACGATTGGTGAAGAGAAGCCATGATGCCTAATAGCTGATCAGAAAACACAGGTAGATGTTCAAATTGTTATCAATGACCATAGCAATTATTTCATGCTTGACGTAACACATTAAAAAAAGAGCAAAATGCTGCCAGTGCTCAGAGCAAGACCCAGATCCAGCATCAGATCCTTCACTGCTGAATTCCTCAGTCTCTCTGAATCCTCGTGCTGCACCATGTCAATCACCTTCATTCCTTCCCCTGTTGATGAGGCCACAAATGTTTCCTCCGTTTGCTCCCAGTCTTCACCTAGGACAACATCAGCTTTCTTTAAGTTTTGTTTCTTCATGCTTGGATATTTTCACCTCTGTTTCTCTTCCTGTTTTCTCTCCCTGCTTTCTAAACTTTCAACTCCATTTTCTCCTTCATACTAAACAACTTTTTATTCATAACCCCCTTTCTTTTGTCCTTTTCTTGTTTCTATTCTTCCTCATTCAGTATATATTCTTCTATGTCCTATAATTCTCAAGTGTGGTTTCTTGACGTGTATGGATGTGAGCATGCAAACTTGGTCTAAACTTCTCTCTCTTTACCCTGCAGCAGGGTAGTGAGTGGTCATCCAGGAAGGTGAGACCATCATTGCTGTTTTACAAGGGTAAATTAGGTATAAAAGAAGCAAGACACTGGAAGAACTGGGGACTGGAATCTGGTTTCTTGTGTTTTGACACTTGCAGGATATTTTCTTTTCCCAAGACAATCTTTTCCTGTCCTCTTGTTACAAGTGTATCTTTCTTCCACTGATTGTCTCTTTCCTCATTCCCTCATTCATGCATTTGGCCTATTTCCAGTGCCTCACCACCCTCACAGTAAAGAACTTCTTCCTTATATCTAACCTGAACTTCCCCTGTTTCAGTTTAAACCCATTGGCCTTTGTCCTATCACTACAGTCAATTAAAATATAGCTTAAATTCCATATGAGAGATTGTTTCTTTGAAACATGTATCTTGCATACAAACCTTTACATTTTCATTGTAGTAGTTGTTTTGTTTGCTCATTCCTACCTTTCAGTGGTCCAAAATATTTTCTAGCATATTACTCTTCAATGCAGTTTTAGTCTAATCAAAATTTAGGACAAAAGATGGTTGTGTTGCTTCTGTTAACACAGATATTAGTGGAACCATTCACTCTGGATCTGAAAGCACAGAAATTTCAGGCAGACAGAGGATGCCCAAATAAAAAAGTAATGTAGTTTTTAATTTCATTAATTCCCTTGAGGACAGAGTAATTCCATGACCTAGATAGGCTAAGAAATGGAGGTCTAAAATATATTATTGATTTACTTATATTTATAGATCAATTGTATACAAAGTTCTTTGTCCACTGACTGCTGCACTGAAACAAATGTATTTTTTTAAACTCTGGGGCCCATCTTCAAATTAAATTGATTACATATATAATTCATTCATATCTCTTCAAATACTTTTTTGTTTTGTAGATGCAATTGGATTTAATAAATGGAGCAGACCTGAAGAAAAACTTTACAGAAGTTGCTTATGGCATCAGCAATCACCAAGGAGATCTATTCAAATAATATAATTCAAATGGAAAAAAAAGTCTGTACTGCATTTCTTTTTACAGAAGTCTTTTAAAATATAAGAGAATGGGTCCAGCGCCTCTGTATTATACCAGAGCACAATTCTATGAAAATTAATCGCTATGCTAACTTATTCCAGATATCATTTTCTGGGAGAAAACAATTCTACACCTCTAATAATCTGAGGAAAGAAGAGGACTATATTTAGAGAAATAAGATGTGATGTTCTGGCATCATAGTTCCTACTTTCAGTGTCAGTATACCAGGTGAAAATGAATAGAGGATACATTAACTATTGCTTAAGAAGATCAAAGCAAAGATCCAGATTTCCATCTGAAACATTTCAGATACATTAATGCAGGAACACAGGCGACTAAGGAGTGTTTGGTTCAAAGTATATGTTAACTATGGAAGGTTTTAACTCAGATTTTGTAGTGAAATATACGGATTCATATGCTATGTCTTAATAAGTTGAAGAGGTAAAAGTCATAAGGCTGCTGTCACACCCTGGCTTCATTCAAGAAATAGCATGTTTCGAATGCACCACAGTGTAACAGAAACTAATGGTGAAATGCACAACAAAGAAGGTAACTCTACTACCTCTTTATTTCTCTTCTATTATGCATATGGTTAGTCACTCAAACATAAATCCCAACGTCAAGTACTTATTATTTGAAAATCTTTCTGACTTCATCCAATGTGTTTGCAACTTAAAGCCTCAGGAATGGTCTATCTTAAAAAAAAAATAAAAAAAATAAAGAACTAATTTTCTAAAAAATGCTTAGGAAAACCCAACAAAACCAACAAACCCAAAAAAACTCAAGCCCCCCCAAGCTCTTCGAATTAAGTAACAGTAATGTTTTCCAGTAATAGTGCTGATACCTATATTCTCTCTCAGATAAACACTCCACAGTAGATAGCAAGAATTGCATGTGTACCTTAACAGAGGAATAATCTTGGATTTCTTTAGGTCATCTCTCTCATAAAAAAGCTATTTCATTTGCCAATGCATTTATACTTGTCTTGTATCTCCCTATATTAGATGATTATGTATGTATGTGGGCCTGAATATCTTGTTTGTTTTCACTTCTATGTGGCTCACACAAAGAGTTGCACTGTTGATACTCAATGAACCAGCCACTAAATTTGTCCTCCACAATGAGCCCCAGATCAATAACTAATTTTGAAAACTGATTAGTTTGCAGCAGGGAAGTAGACACAGTCCGAATCTTGCCAGAGGATATAATCAGCCAGTAAATAGCAATATTAGTGCAGTAAGCAATAGGCTGGGAACAGCAGAGGAATGGAGTATGGCCCAACTCTCTAAAACAAAGGCCTTGATATGAAGGCCAATTCAAATTCTTTCTTTTGTCTTTAAAACCACATGATGTACAAACTGAACTTTGTATTTTATATTTTTGCGTGAGTTGGAATAAAGTGTATTTTCATCACAGTCCCTGCTTGGTGACTAAGGCGTGTTTGTAAATGCATCCTAATAAAGCTTGCAAGTGCAGCCTTGGGTGACTATTAAAGAGCTACAGACATTTTTACAGATCTTTGCTGGTTGTGAACTCCAGATGTTTCCAACATAAAAAATGTTATGTTCTAACAGTTAATGTTGTATCACCAGCCATTCAGAAGATGTATCTTCTTATTATAGCTGGAATGTTGCTATGGTGATAATTGTAAAACTGTGACCTAGAAGGAAGAAAACAAACGTATTTGGCACAAAAGAGGCTAGGTAGGGTATCAATTAAGTCAATGAATGGGGAGATAACAAAAACGTAATAGGAAATTAAGAAATTATGCAAGAATCTCGGATATTGTATGATACATGGTAATTAGCACTTCCTTTTATTTCATGTGGAATGTGTCCTCAGTTAGCTTTGTGGACAGACAGCACTGTCTACACGCAGGTAGATGTCAGTACTGTCCAAAATTACAATGTTTTTCCTATTCCACAAAGCACATACATAAAAAACATCCCTACACAGACTTGCTCATATATTTATATTCCCCTTTCAAAGAACCCATGGGTTTGTACAACTAATGTTTTGTATTTTGGTTTTTGGTACTGGAGACCGAATGTGACCATGAGAGCAGCTACAATTAACTATAGGTTTAGAACTATCAAACCCTAATGAACTTAAAGGATTGGAATAGAAATAGACTTCATTTGGGGAACATCCTATTCTTGGGATCACTGTGATTCTGAATTTCTTATGAGTCTAGCAGGGGTAAATCAGCTCAGGCTTCCATGTGGGGAGTCACAGACCTTTGGGGCTCAAACAGTGGAAGGACCCGAGTTCTCTGACGCCTCTGATGGCAGTCTGCTGATCACTCTGAGCTAGTTTTTCTCTCTGTCTGCTCATCCATTTCATCATTTGTTCAGTGGGAATAACAGCAGTAACCCTTTTTACAAAGAGGTTTTTCAGATCAATGGATGAAGCATGCTGCTATATTCTAAGCTCATAAGCAGCCACATATGTGAAAAAAACAGCGACTCCCATTACAAGGATAATGATTAAATATTCCATATTAAGGCAACTACTACTGCTGCTGAAAACTGCAAATGGTTTCCAGCTTTCAAGCAAAGAAAATTCCTGGGATGTGCTAAAGACATCACCATTATCATTCATCCCAATCAGCTTGATTAGACTAGAAACAAACAACAGGAAATTATCTATCTGTATGCACATCAGCCCCATTTCAGGAGTCCTTGTCACTAGGAAAGAGAATGAAGCCCTGTCATTTGTCCTTAAATGTATATTCTCCATAGTTCTTTCTTACATATCAGGAAAGGAAGAAAACAAAGTAGATTACATTTCTTATTAAATTTATGTGTTACAACAACATGCAGTGTGCTTGGAAATAAATCACACAACAAAGGACAAAATTACAGAAGGAACTGGCACACTGTAAATCTTTTGGTGTTTTCAGATAGAAACTGAATGTCTTTCTGCAAGTTATGTATTAGTCAAAACACTATCGAGGTAAAGGCTTTCCAGTGATATTTTCAATCCCTATTACTCGTCCTGTAGCTCTGCACTTCACTCGGACTGGAAAGTAGCCAACAAGCATGGCTTGAAATCTGTTAGCTTATGTCTTCAGGGATTTTTTCCAGCTGTATTAAGGAATTAAGACTGAGCTCCTCAACTCTCACTGCACTGCCTGCATGCTGATCTGGGGCAGAAAAGGAAACACAGGCATGGTGAGGTAAAGGGATTAATCCAAGGTCAGACTGAAAGTTAAATGTAAGCATAGATGCTTGCTGCTTGATTATTTTTAAGTCAGAGAAAACAGTGAAGCCCTTTATTTTAACTTCAAAGAAATACAACTGGTTTGCACATGGAAATGCAACAGCATGCTGTTGTGGAAGGTTTTACATTAAGGCAACTGACTCAGATCAAGAAAAATCTCACATTAAATTTCTCTTAAACTTTGTTTCTCCACTCACATATACCTGGCTAAATAGAATTAGACTGAAGAATTAAAAAAATTTAGGGCAGAAATAGAAAACACTGGCTGAAAAGGTAAAAATAAGCACAGAGAAAGCAAGCATAGCTGGAACAAACATTTCCAGAGGGTTACATTGCCTAAGAACTTGAATCAGGTTGTGTTTTTTCCCTTTCTATAATTTTTTTCTCCTTCTTTCTAGCAAAGCCAGTGCTAGTGACAGGCATGAAGAGAAACTGTATGAGGGAGACAAAGGTCAAAATAATGGTATTACTGTGCCAGTGCAAAGAACACTTGAGTAGATGGGAAAAACTAAAGGTCATTTGATAAATGTGTTTTTCATTTTCTCAATGAAAAGCTAGAGAAATGTAAAGAATCTCCTGGAAATATAAGCCAGGAAGATCAATTTGATTTTTTTCTTTTCATGATAATGAGGAAGAACTACCCAAGAATATTCTGTTTTGGCTCTATTAGGCCAGAACATTCCAGTGTTTTCAAAACAAAACAATCACACCCCAGAACATTTATATTTGAGCAGCCTCTGTTAAAATAAAAACAAACCCACTGAACATATATTCAAAACCAGTTGCCTCGCTCCCCTAGATCTCTCATGTTGATCCCTCTCCTCTTTATACTCACAGCTTTTAGTGAAGATACCTTCTTGTACAGCTCCCAGGGATCAGCCCTCTCTTTCTGTACCTGGGTGTTCTGAGAGGGTAGGGGTGAGAACCTGTATGTGTGGGCCTAGCAAGAGATGAAAACTCATCAATTACACAATTCAACACATAAATCACATGAAATTAACGTGAATAAAAATCTGCCAGTAAAGTTCCAATGGACACCTGATTCATGAGGGCTAGTATATGCCAGTATGCAATGGATGCTTCCTTTAGGCATTGTTCTCTGGGTGAGAATGCAATGGTAAGGAAATATATCAGCATTTTCAAATTTCATTGTATGACAAGCCCTCCTTAATATTACTTTTGGCATCCTTGAATTCCCATTCAGGCCATCAGGTACACCTCGTATGAACACATTAGTTAGAGCATTTATAGACCCACAAAGGAAAAAAACCCAACAACAAAACCAGTGCATAACAAGGACAGTACAGTAATTCTGGGGGTTTGTGGAGGGCACTGGTGGTGAGGACCTATTGTAAACCAATATCCCAACCTTCTCTGGTTTTAATAGGTCCAAAAATAGCAGTTAGTTCTGTCTCTTTCTAAGTAGTAATGAGTGTTTGACAGCTAAAAGAGCAAAGAATAGACTGAAAGTGACTAGACAGGTAAAATGACAATAATGAACTGTTTCAAATACTGCCTTAATTTCCCTGTAGAAATTTTTGTTATTTGCTATATTGTACAAGCTGCAAATGTACCGCTGTGGTACTGTAGCCAGATGCGCTGGGATGTTTAAGTATCGCTTCACTTTGCACTAAGGAAGCATCTCCACTGTCATATAACACAGCTTTATTACTTAAAAAATCTTTCTATAGTAATGATATAAGCACGCAGATTGAATGACTGTTACTGTAAATTTTTGTCCCTTTGGCACAGGGCCCTTCTAAGGTAACTCAGTCCCCCAGCCCCTCAAGCCTGTTCCCCCTATTTGTGATCTGGCAACTCTCTTTCTTCCTTTTTTCCTTTCAGTGCCTTTGGGTATTTACTACATATGACACAACAACAATCCATCAATAGCTGGGTTACAGATTTCTTTCTCAGGCCCCTTCAAGTGAACGGCTATGACTCAGCAATAGGGTTTTTTTGGTAAAGTTCCTTGGGAGATACCAGACAGAATCACAGGCAAAACCAAGCTGGAAGTTGTTCTTTTTGTAACCCTGAGCTTCTCAAGGTGGGTTTGACTCCAGCAGACCCTGAAGCATTTGCATGCAGGAGACAGAAGTACTTGAGGATAAGAAGCGTGTACCCACGCATCCTACAGGAACTGATGCTCCACAGTGTGTACACAGCAAGCAACAAAAATGTGCCTCAGTGTACTGAATACTCAGTGAGACTCTAGGATAAAAATGATTTATGTCACAAACATGCTGAAACACAGTAGGAAGAAAGAGAAGCAGAATAAAAAAGGCAAGAAACAGAGAATAAAAGCACAGAGAGAAAAACAGAAGAAGAGAAATGGGAGGGAAAAGAGCTGTCAGGCACAGAACTAGCTAAGCATAAGAGGAAGAATGAGGAAAACTTGTCATGTTGGTTAAAAAAAAATATAAAGTGGAAGTGTGTTGCTTAAACATGCAGTAATCTCCTTTTATCCGGCATATAGGAAGCAGTCAACCAATTAAAGCACACGAGTAAGCTCTGAAATATTTTACCTATTTTACACTTGAGAAAGCAGAAACAATTGGCTTATGTAACTTGTCCAGGTCACATATTAGTCAGCAGCGAGCCAGACGTGGCTCTCTGACCTACCTCCATGCAATACTACTTCTTCAGTGGAAGTAGAAGACATTTGTTCACTCCAGCTTTTTCACTATATGCAGCACTTAGGGCCCTGTAAGGAACCATAAATCTTGGCAGTTCCTAGTTTAAAGTTTGCATGTAAGTAGATTTAAACAGTGTAAATAAAGCAACTGCCCTTGGTTTCATGGTCAGGAAAGCCCCACCAGATCTTACTTTTCCTATGGCTTGACATTCAGTGTACATCGCTTCAGGTTTTTAGCATTGTATTAGTAGTGCAAGGGGCAAAGATAAGAAATTTCCTAGTGTTACCTTTGAAACAAGCATAAAACTTTTATTATTACAAGAGGCCACCGTAGTACCATATTCCCAATAAACACACAAGTTAGCTTCCTCTCAAGGTTCATCCACTTACTCTGTGATTTTTATCAGTCAGTTAAATGGCTTGTCAGAAGAACATAATGCAGTCAATCCACATATGTGCTAGGTGTTACATACTGTCAGAAATTACTGGTGCATGGTCTTGGCAGGAATGACAGTTATTATTAAACATCAGCTGGCAGAGGCAAATTGCACCGATTTTAGTCGACTAGTAATGACCTGCAAAACTGGTAAAAACTGTAGGAGGAAAACAATCTGCCACCACACAAATTAAAACAGGGAGTTACAACCCAATGGAATACTGTGCTGCATTTGCTGAAAAGCTCAGCAGAGAAACAAAACCTGTGATCAGTAACAGAGAAAGCATCGGTACATAGGAGGTATAAGATACATGGTATATACATCATTACTACCTGAGAAGTGAAACTTTGCAATTATGACTTGGAAATGGGCTAAATGTCAGTACAAGTGAGTACTTTGAGATGTCACCTTACATGCTTTATCCAAAACAAAATGACCATAACATAGTAGCAATCTCATATTTGACCTTCTAGCCCCCAAATGTCAATGCTGTGCAGAAAACTTATATCCTATCTGACAGGACTGGGTGACCTTGACCCAGAGGAATAAGAGATATTGGATAGCTTGTCATGTGAGTACAGACTTTCTGCTTTCTTTGAGCACCTACAAATGACTGAAGGAGAAAAGAAAGAGTTTTCTGAAGCTGCTTAACCAGATTCTGTAGCTTGTGGAGGCTGCTTTGTGCTAATGTCAGTGAGCAGCACACCCCGTGCAAAAGGATTCTGTGGTTTCCTTAAGTTTTCATAATGGTTTTTCCTGCCAGTGAAACCAGATCCTGCGTGTTTGACCTTGAGTGAATTATTTGACCATGATTTGTGTGCAATTTAAACATAGACTGAAAACTACACATAACATTGAAAATGTGGATGACCCAGGGATTTAGCCAGCAGATTAGGCTTACATGACATTTTAGCATGCAGAAGGAATGTACACGCACTGTTGATAGGCATTGCAAAGATATGAATAAATTTGACTTTTGTAAGGGTGTCCCAATCTCTGGTCAAAAGTTGAGCCCAAATATCTCAAAACTACCAGCATAGTCTATTACCATATCCTACCTACCATTTTCTGAAGTGATAAGGGACTTAAACAACAAGAAACCATCAACAGCTTAGTAGATTCCTTTTATGAACTAGTTTTTTGCAATAGAAAATGTACATCCTGCACTGTTACAGACTGTTCCTTGCTCCTTTTTTCAGAGTATATCAGTTTTTTGGTAAAGCCAGGGAACTTGCTATTCACTGACAGGCAAGGCAGTAAGTAATAGTGAGAATACGGGACAAAATGATTGATGTTTCTAACAGTAAACACAGATTTTTTCCCTCTAGAGAGTGGCGCTTCTTGCTGGAGATGCTGATAAAGCTTCTGCCACAGATAGTGATGAGTGGTGTGCAATGTCAACTTGAGATAAGGAGGTTGCAACATTGTGCAAAGGAATCCCCTGAACATGGATCCCATGGCACCAAAGCAGCACTTAACAGTACAGACCTTCCTGACTTGCCGGGCAATTTCTGACTAAATAGCTGGGAATAGCATTAATAAGTTATTGCCAGAATGTCAATAGGAAAAAAAAAGCCTAAAGCCAAGCTGACTGTCTACATTTTAATTTCTACCTCCAATGGAGATTGGATAAGGGATTTGCTCTTTAGTGTAGAGTAGCAGTGGAAAAAGTCTTCTGGTCTTTGTACAGCTAGATTAAAAACCCCACTCTTCCAAGTCTGTAGTCCTCTCAGTGCACTAGAGCCAGCTTCATCTATGGGAGAAACTGCTACTTCCCATCTTTTTCCTGCACCAGTCAATGCATAACTGGGACACATCTAATTCAGTCACTTTTGTGTGCTGATATAGCCGTAGCTATTTTAAAGCTATTATTAGCAATGAAACTGCAGCAACTTGGAACTGAACACGGGATGCAGAACTCCCCTAAGGAACAAGAACAAGCACTTCTGTAGTGACTCAGCTGCCACATACACTGGTGTGTTGAACTTTGCTTAACAATCACTGAAAAGGCACATTGGTTTTCAAATTAATTAATGCTCTCCTTTCATACTGTTTGTAGCTCTTATTTTGGCAGTGCACTGCTGCATTTCTTCCTACTCCATAATTTGAGATGCCAAAACTAATCACCACCTCCTAGAGCAACTGTAAGGCACAGTAATAGGGCGGGGGAAGGCACAACCTCTGCTAAAGCCACGCAGTAAAAGGACCCCTAAGATCAGACCCTTGCTAGCATGAACTCACAGCTGGGGCCTCCCTCCTCTGTATGCTCCAGTAAACCAATCACAAGAACCTGCATGGATGAACAATGCCTACACAAATTGAAGCCTTGTGTATTGAGGACAAAGGAAGCTAAGATGACTGGCTATGGCCACAGTAGGATCTACTTGGAACCTGGAAGAGAAATTTTTTTTGAGGGTTTAACCTGTGCACAGATACTTCCCCTCAAAATACCTAAATGTAACTGGACAACAAACCTGGGATCAACAAGTTGCTTCCTGGATTGGAAATATTATATGACTGGAGGCAAATAATACTTTCCTGCAGAAAAAAATCAGATGCATTTTAAGCATGGCGTGGGTGAAGATCTGAGGAAGTGGCATAGACGGGGTAAATTTCCTGAAAATTAAATCCTGCGTATTGTTAAAGTTGAAATCTTATCATGGCTCTTTATCACGTAAACTGCCATTTGCTCTTTTAGCCAAAATTTTCACTTTTTTGAGGATCATTTCAGCAATTTACATGTAAACTAAAGATATAGACAACCCAATAGACCTACAGTTACACAAGTAGAGTGTGGAGTTATACAGCAAAGTTTAAAATCAGTCTTCATTAAGGATCACTCATGGTTTCACCCTAAATCTTTCCTTTACAGTGGATATACATAAAAAACCCAATACAAACCCAACCAGCCAAGCAAAGACACACCCACATTCCTCTGAATTCACATCAATTTTCAGCATCAGCTTATCTCAATTACAGAGCTTCTGGCCTTGGATCTATCAATTCATGAATATTATGCCCTTATTTTTGAGGGTTTGAGTAATAATGTAACGTGTCATAAGCAGAATTTGTGTAAGATTTGTCCACAAGTTTCTAGGACCAGAAAAGTCATAATATTTGATCCATTATTCTTTTGTTGGCCTCATCATCTGAATTTGAGTTGCATCAGTGTCAGCATGAGCACATTTTTGGTGTTATCCCTTTGTTTTGAATATTTATGCAATTCCCTCGATTTAAATACATAAATGCAGCAAATACCTGCTCTTTGTCAATTTAAGCTCCAAATCCTGTCCTCCTTGCTTCTAGTTTCATGTTTTGCATTCCATAAATGGTCTAATCTAGAGCAGACACAGAAGCTGATCAAAAAAATTCAGATACAAACCTCATTATAACCAAGAACCTTCTACAGTGAAAATTCATAGCATTTTGGTGACATGCATTAACATACCAAGGATTGGCTTGCTGAAAAATCCCCGCATTAACTTACTTCTTTCTCTTGAAAAGAATTTCAACTCTCATATCTTAATAAAAGAGCACATGGGAGTGATTGTTGAGAGGTGGAGGAGGGTGATTTCATCTATTCCTTGAGAGTCTGATGATGATTCCTGTTTTACCGGGGCAGGATGACAGCTAGGAATTGTTTAACTTTCTGAAACTCCTTTCTCTTCCTTGCTTGCATGCATGAGTATTTCTCTATTTAATGTTAAGAATGAAGAGATATAGTAGTAAGGCAAAAGGTTGAGACCATGCCTCACTTACGCAGTCTTCCTGCTCTGGTGAAGGCAGCGGATGGACTAGCATTTTGCATTCAATGTTTCTCACTGTGTAGCCCAAAGCCAGTTCACTCTGTGTATGCCGATTTGGGGATAATAAGGCTTCCTCTGGTTGAGCTTCATTTTTAAAGGGCTAAGGTACCTGAATACCAAGTAAGTAGAAGGCACACGTCTGTAGATCTGAAAACAAGCCATACCACATTTCTGTAAGCACCTTTGGTGCATTCTGAGGGCAGGTAACTAAATTGGAGTAGCACAGGGCTTAACTATTAGGTGGCTAAGTAACTTTTCCATCTGACCCAACATCTTTGGTATATTTATCATCACAGCTCCATGAAGTAGTGCAGTGTCCTCGCAGCTGGATGGCCTTACCACTTCCTCATCCAGCTAATGCCATTTCTAACATTTTCTATAGGCCCTATAAGTACCAGACCTTAACAATAACGCAGAAATCTAACCATCGCTACTCACACCATGGCTGCTACTGTGTATGAATCTGCACATACCATTTCCTCAGTGTGTCAGTAAGAGATTAAATATGATTTTGGCAAAGGATATGTATTTTTTTAAATATCTGGGGTTATGTAGGAAATTACATTTCAATAGAACTCCTTTTGTAAAGAAGAAATATTCATTTGCAAAAACCAACCCACTTGAATTTATGACATTATCAACAAAATACTAGAACAAAATATGATGCCAGTGATCCTTATTTTCTTTGAGCTCTTCTGGGTAAAAGTCTAGGGGTTCCATCATGCCTACATGCCTTTTCTACCTCATGGAGGTAAAAAGCAAAGTCTTTGTGAGTGAAGGACTTATTACCAATGAAACTTCAAATGGAAGATTAAGAGTAGTGAAGAATTCAGTAACTAGGCATGTCATTCTTGCACAGTGTTTGCAACAGGAAGAATGTCACATCTAATCAATTGTGGTTTCCAGTTATTTTTTTCAGTGTAAATTTTGGGAGCAGTCTAAGACACGAAACCTAGCCATATTCAACTCAAAGTGTACCTGTAAAACCTGCAGATACTAGGATTTAGTGATCTAGTTCAAGCTCACTTTTAAATCTAAGTGTAGCCTGAAGTCATAGAATCATAGAATCATAGAATAATTAGGGTTGGAAAGGACCTTAAGATTATCTAGTTTCAACCCCCCTGTCAGTTTATACATTATAATATTTTACAGATTCTTATAATAGATATGACCAAATGATTTACTTTCAAAGTTGGCCTCAAGCAAATGAGCTCCTTTCAGTTCCATACTTGTCTGAGGGCCAGGCTTTTCTCAGATCAACAGTTTGACCCTGACTTCTACTGGCTTAAACCAATGTGTTCTTGTGCATAGGAAACAAAATGCTCCAAGACAAAATTTACCACCCTTGTATTCCTTTCCTTGTCACTTGAGGCTATCTTTTATCATGCTGCTTCTTCAGCATGTTTCCACAGTTAAATTAGAAACCTGTGAAAATAAATATTTTCTGTATAAACATTATTCTAATCTCAAATATAGGGGCAGAATTGAAACTTCTGTAGTACAGTAATATATTTTTTTGTGATAAAACTAGCTTGTGGATCTATGTAACTCTGACACTTAATGATTTCTGATGTCTGGAAGGTGTTAGACTGTGGTTGCAATAATCTCCATAACTGTAACAGTTATGCTAGCTAGACTGCACATCTAGTCTTCATCTGTCCTTAAACTAATTTGTTCTACATACGAATGTATCACACTCATCAATTTAAAGTGCCATCCTTTGGCTATGCAGGTCATTAAGGAGTATGCATTATGTATGAGTCAAACACACCAAACTCACACAAATGATTTTTAGCAATGTGCAAAATAGCTGCTTTCTGTTAGAGTTTTAAAGTTATTATTTTAATCGAAACCCAAGTCACAGCTACAACTAACTGGCAATCAATTATTTCGCTCCATATGTAATGTCTTGCATGAGGAGAGCACTGCAGCTGTGTGCTGAACTCTAAAAATATCAATGCATGCTTTAAAAACCCAAAAACCTTGAAAATCAGGGGATAATAAGTTTTCCTACTTATTGCTGCCCATAAAGTTTTCATTGCCATTAGTGCAGTGCTGGGGTCTTAAAATTCTTCTTTCCTGGAAGAGAAATTCCATGCCAATAATGCAGCTGTACATGTAGAGAACATCTATTACAACAAGATCCAACTGTAACTATGTTTCTGGTCATAGGTCTGATAGAGAAATAAAGAAACTCTAAGGTAATGATTTCTTGCAGGACATGAAGTCTCAAGGCTGTACTTGGCAAAAATTTTCCACAAAGAGACTGAGGACTCTGGAGGAGACCAAGTAGCACTGTGCAGGGGGCTCACAGTATTAATCGGTATCAAGAGGGTGGCTCAGAAACCAACAACATTTGATCTGATTGATATCTTGTTACTGACAGGAAATCAAATGCCTGCCTGAGCTATATTCCAAGCAGATGGATCATCAACACCAAAGTAACGCACAAGCACCACAGAAATGTCAGTTCTCTGGGGAGTCTGAGTCTAACTGGAATGTAGAAAGAGCCCCTTTATTTTCAGAGTCTTTGCTCAAGAGCCTTTGAAAAACTTATGTACAGGTTTGCCAAATATTCTTTTATTCTGGATTCATTTTGTGTTAACCTGTAAGATACCCTCCTTTTTCCAGACTCAATATGTAGATAAGCAACCAGACCTATCTATGTAACGCTTAACCCATGAAAGAAAGAGATGAAACTTTGTTTGCCTTATCATCTTTCTGAGCTGTGTTTGCTCAAAGTTACTGAAAAGGAGGATGCACATAGAAGCAGCAAATCATTTCTTGACAGTACAAGAGTAGTGTCTCTTTGGGGACAGTATCTCCAGGTATGATTAAGTGTCAATCACTTCATTGTCACAGTTAGGTACAAAAAGTGAAACCTAGCCCTAACTAAATTAAAAAGGTTGACAACACAGAATTCATTTTGCATGTAGAAGCTGTTAAGTAAACGAAAAAGAAATAAAAGATGTGTGCATACGTGTATGCATTTACATGGGAGAGGCGAGGTTGTGCATGGGATGAGAAAAGCACACCCCTTACTCTTTTGGGCACGTAGCGTATATTGAAGTTTTGCAGTGTTTTACAACCACACTAGACAAAAACTTGAGGAAAGCCATTAATAATGCTCTGTGTTAATAATGTTACTGTGACTGAGATTTTTTAAAAACCCCAGACATTACTACAAAATCCCTCTGAAAACTGTGTCAAATGTCAGTTACCAAAATATATACACATTGCATTCTTCTCAGAAAAGGTAAGTTTTGCCATTGTATATACCTCTGGGTAGGATACTAAAGCAATGAGTCATACAGATATCACATATACTTGCTTTTGTATATTGGCATGTATATAGTCTTTTGTATATTAGCATGTGCATAGTCTTCATTTCTTCTAGTGTTACCTTTATACTGCCATTGTATGTTTGGGGTATTTTACCTCAGAGAACAGAAAGAAATAAAACCATTTGTAGCTAATGAAGTTATTAACTACTGATCAGACCACTTTAACCTAATTCATCCCATCATAATCATAACTGAAAAGTTAGTCTTTGAGTCTCTAGTTCAATGGGATGACCACTATACTTCCCCATGAAACACGTAAGAGGAGATACAGAGAACCAGGTATCTGGGAAAACAAGCTGAAAATACAATCACTTTGCACAGGTGCCATGTTATCCCTAAAGAATAAGAAACAGCTAAGAAATTAAAACTCATACTCCTAATAAAAAAGTTATTTGAACAGTAAATGGCACCTTTTTCTCCCTAAAAAAACTGTAAGTTACAAGTGGAAGATCCTCAGGTTTTACCTAATGGCATTGATTCATATAAACTTTGATACCTAACAGATACAGAACTTGCCTGAGTATTTCTGTGAGAGAAAAGGATGGGGTAAGTTTTTGATGATAAACTCATCATCCCTGTTGGAAATGGAAGATAAATTTGGGTATTTGCAGGCACTATGTTCTTTCTGGGCAGAACACCTCATGTTTTACTTAGAAAAAAAAAAATGGATTAAGTTCCCTGGCTAAGATTTCTTAGGACTCATTTTGCTTTTACAAAGGTAGTATCAGCTCTAATTTAATATGGCATAAGAGAATACATTAAAACTACAGCCAAATTATTCCTTTCAGCCTTCCCCATCCCAGCCACTTTCACCTTCATTTGCTAATTTGGAAACAGAGGCTGCATATCAAAGGAAGGCTGGAGGCAGTAATGAAAGCTGCAAATGTTGGCTGTTTCAGCAGTTACTGTTTTGATTTCTGAAATAGAGGGAAACTGTATTAACAAACAGTGGATGGAATTATGTGAATAAAGGGAAAAGAAAGATAAACAAACTCGTTCTTTGAGAAGTAGGTACATGTGAACATGTTAAGTAGAAAACGTCTCCCAGTACGAAGAAAAGCATGCTGGAAATCTGACATCAGAATTGGATGTTCAACTTTGCTGCTTGAGAAACAATGCCTGCTGTGTGATACAGTCAAAACATAGTACAGTACATTTCCCCCATTCTGATAGTCTGATTAAAAGAATGCTACACACATTCTGAAATACAGGAAGACCAAACCATTGCTTTCTTAATCTTCCTGTTCTTCATGGTGATATCAAATAGCAATAAGTGGTGGCAAATTTACTTCAGGATGGATGTTATTTTCATCAACATCTGATTAAATAACCCAATGCATTCCACCAAAAAAAACCCCAAAAAATCCCCCCAAAAACCACAATACCACAATTTTAAGCTAAGGGAGTAATGCAAAGCTTAAGCAAAACTGCAGGTATTTCCTAATCTTTAAATATCATCCCAGGTCTGAGCAAAGACTGATTTCAGCAAACACTTTAAGACTGAAAAAGGCATATGTAAGTCCACTACAGAACAGACTGCTATGATTTGTTTTCAGTGTTCATGTGGGATATATTTGATTTGCAAAAAGGTCCCTCAAGCTGAAAGATATGTTTCCTTCTGTCATGATACTGCTAATGTGCCATAAAAATGACTTAGCAGTTGGGATCAATGTACTGCATTCTAACAACACAATGGAATGTCCCTCTGGTATCCCATCTTTATTAGGGTCCTCTTAAAAAAAAAAGAAAAAAAAATTGTCTGTATATAAACTGTTTAGTTGCATAAATAAGGAAGATATATGGCAATAGGTTAATTCATTTTAATAGGTTAGAAAAGATCAATATGGTGCCACAACCATGGTAGTTTTGAGTTGACTAGACGCTAGCACAGTGTTCTTGGAGTGTACATAAATACTGTACATGATTATGCAAGGTATGATCATCTAGGTGCCACAATAGTTTTTTACCTTCAAATAGGGTAAAAGACTACAGAAAAGAGAAAAAATGCACACACAATTTTCCATTGGAAATGCATATGATAATATATTTTTACCTGTAGGGTAACTTTACCCTTGAGGTAGTTTTTCCATCCATTTTTTTTCCTCTGTCTGATAATTTCCAGTCTCTTTGAGGATGCTGGTCATTCACCACCACCACCCAGACCCAAGCAGATCAACTGAAATTGAGCTTATGTTTCTGGGAGTTAATGTTTTCTAATAACCTACAACTCATCCCCCAGAAACTATACGCTACAATTACTGGGAGCCCCCACGTGTTCATTTAGCCATGGGCAGCTCTCCAATGAGATTAGTGCAGGGTGGAAATGGGTAGGATTGGTAGCAGCAGCAGTGCAGAGGGCAGTGGAGGGTTCCCGACAAGTGCAGGATAGTGGTGGCCATTCAGCCAACTCCCTGTCGGGACAGGGATGGCACGGCTGGCTGTGCCTCCAAGGAAACACCACCTTATAGCAGATAACATAGGACCAAAGCCCTGATCGGGGTGTTGGGAGTAATTAGCAAGGCCAAGTTGGACGGAGCGGCATAGTCTACAGTGAGGTGTCCCTGCCCATGGCAGTGGGTTGGAACTAGATGATTGTAAGGTCCTTTCTAACCCAAATCATTCTATGATTCTATGAATACACAGGGAACACTACTGATGATCTGAACAAACCTGCTAGCCTCTTTGTGCTGACTGTCCACGAGTACTTGAAGATGGGCCAGGGCAATGCACTCCTGCCTCTTTAGGGTTCACATGAACATACAGAAGAGTAAAAAAAGAGCCTCTCTGTCAGCACCTGCCCAAAATATAACCATTTTCAATTATCATAGTTGATCCAGATTGTGCAAGGAAATGTATGCATTATACATGTTTCTCCTTCCCTGACAACTTACTTTATTAAAGGCTTTTTTCAGCCTCTTTCAACTCAACACACAATGAATATTTACTGCCTGTGAGCAGTCACCAGCCTTCCCACAATCCCTTTTTAAAATGAAAATCAAAACTATTGTAAATTGGATCACATTTTAAGAAACTGAAATGCCCAGGAAGCTTCCCTTAGTTTCTTCAAATTGCTCCTCCATTACCACAGTGCAGAACGGAAACATGGAAAAGTCATTGCTCTTGTACTCTGAAGGGCTCCTGTTTCTTTGGCTCCCACAAGATTACTTATAGAAAGAATATACCAGAACTGTAATACAATAAGCTATAATGCGAAACAACTGTAAGCACTTGAAAACTTCTAACACAGATGACACACTGGTCTTTTAAAGAATTAAACCATAATTTATAGAAGAAATTGTCAGATACACAGGACCTAAATGGCATTTGAGCACACAGCTTGATTGCTTACTTGTAGGGATATCAATCAATTTATTAAGAATTAATCTGCACCCCAGTGTTCTCCTAAAACTGCCTAATGCTTTGGCAAGCTACTTGAAAGGGTTCAGTAAGAATTTATAAGGGCAGCTTGGAAACAGGATTTTTTTTTTCTGGCTCAACAAAGGGGATACTGTTTCCCCTCTGAACGTATCTCTGTTATAGTTTAACACAGTAATGGATAGGTTTGCCAAAAATCACAGTTTTTAATGGCCTTCAGCGAAACAGTAGATTTGTCTTTGCCTTCATACTGTGTCCTGCGTTTACGCTGTTAGAATTGCTCTTAATCTGCCTGGAAGTATCAAATGTTTTTGGCCTTGGGAACACAAACTTGTGCACACACTAAAAAGTACAGTTTGTAGAGTAACTACATTTTTCCATGCATGCAGAAGACTAACCAGGACTGAAACTAAAGGATCTGATTTCGAGTATTTTCCAGCTCTTGACATAAAAATGGCAAGAAGGCCTGAGCAAATTTAAAATGTGGTATTCATATTGCCTCCATAAAATGTTCTAAAATTGCTTCAGTGATGTCACTTGAGCAACACATCCAAGCTATAGATATTTGTGAACTCTGAGAACATTTAACACTTGGCAGTGACCACAGATCCATAGGGTGTGTGAGGCTGCACACATAAAATCAGCTTACAGCTATCTCAAGCCATTAGTAAACAATGCATGTCTTTGACTACAAACAGCAGAAAGTGATATCACACATGTTATACAAAGTTACTGCAACTTCCTGGTTTTCAAACATTTCGCTTTGACAAAAGCAATCAATAAAACATCAAAGTGGTATTTGGAAAACATGAACCCTTACTTGTTTGGCATTAAGTTCAAGGAGAAATTAAACAGATAATTGTTATCAATGGTCTATCAGTTCCCAGGACTTTTTTCTCTTTCAGCATTAACATGTGAGGGCACACGCACATCTATTTCAGAGTACTGTATTAGAAACAGCTTATTTTGGAAACCACTCATGAGAAAGCTGTTTGGTATGGAACATGAATTTTGTTTCCATTTTGTGTAAAATCTCAGGGGGGATAAAGAAGTGTGGACATTTGCTCAACCAGCTTCATTGTTTTTCACTCCAGTGACAATGTCCTCTAACACATGAAGTGGAAATGGAGGACTTCCATTTAAAAAGAGAGAAAGCAGAAAAATCTGCAACCATTGGAAGACTTTCATCCTTTCTTCTCCTGTTAAATCAGTGGCATTCTGTCAGTGGTTCCACTGTGGGAATTTTAGTTTACTAAAACAGGGTTTGTATTATTTTTATTATTTTTATTTATTTATTAAAAAAATAAAAAACCACCTTATTCCCCTCTCTTCCCTCTTAGAATCCATCACCCGAGTGGTTAGTCCACTGCCTCCAGATGGACTGTTTACAATGCTGGGGACTTATACTCTGCAGCAGGATTTTCAGGGTCATGCCAAAACTTCTGGAAAGCAAGATAGTTTTATATCCACAATTGTATTAAACAGTGGAACATTTTTTACCTTCTCCATTTAAACCCTAAAGCTGTCATTTTACTTAAATAATTACTACATTCACCATGTCTTAATGCTAAATATATAAAATGCATTTCAAAAGTTCTGATATTTATAGGAGAAAACAAACTGCTTAGTTGCCTAATGTTAGACAGGTAAGATTGACCTACTGTAGAACAAATTTGTCACTGCTTTTGACTAAAGAAATACAAGGCTACAACTGTGAAATCCTACCTAACAGCAGCTTTATTCTAATGTCAATAAAATCGGAATGGCTTCTTTTTGACAGTGTGTTTCAATCAACACATTTTTGTCAAACAGCACTAACAGAATCTTCAAAACACAAAAGCAAGCAACGGATTTTAAAGGTGAAACTGTGCCCTTGAAGAAAAGTGCACACACTCTGTTGCTTATTTCTTCTACCTTATTAATGCAGAACTTTGCATGTAAAAAGTGGCAGTAATTAGCCTTGACATGGACCAGCGCCAGGCTTTTCTATCAAGTTTCTTTCCTGTTTATGTTTGAATTACTCAGGGGCTGCCTCTGTGTGCCCTTTGGTCTTAACAAATGTGTTTTTTACCCTTACTCTCATAGTACAAAGAATGTAATCTTAGTTGACTGGAGTCTGCTGAACATCATATTATTTCCTTGCCTCAGTCGAAGATTCACAAGCTGGAGTAGGGAAAAATGCTTCCGCTGAATATAGGCTGCAAATATAAGAGGATTTGTTCTCCAGAGAAGTGTGTCTTTGCCTGAAAGGCTTTTGCTCTGATTGTTCTAAACTTTTGTCTACAAGAATCAGTATAGATTAAAGTTTGATGAGGCTTCCAGTTAGTAGTTCTTTCTCTCTGCGCATTTGGCACATAAGGGATGGCTAATCCTGGGTGAACTGCAGTCTACCTAGTGTACTGCCTTATCTGCACCTCCTAACAGATGGTTATGCCCAGACATATAAGAGTACACATCTAATCAAAGAACAAGAGCCCGTGCACAAAATATTCGATTCAGGAAGAATATGGTGTTATTTTAGTTAATCGAGTTATTAACTTTTGTATCTGTGACTACTCAATGCCCATTTGAGTTGGTATTGGGTTTTGCCAAATGACCAAAAATTATGATCATAAAATAAAGGAAAACACAAGGAAATTAAATCCTCTTATAAGCATGACTTTCAATCATAGAAACTGCAGTTGAATTACATTCCCTAAGCAGCTATCACAACATAATTTAAAGTAAGGGGTGAAGCCCAAAGGTTACAAAGCACCCTTCTCTGGAAAAGGAACTCATATACATAGGGATCATGATGGCAACAACTGGAAACACTTTACAAAACAAGATGTCTCCTTTTTTAGCTTATTTCTAAATATAAGCCCAAAACAGAAATCTGAAATCCAAGTTCTCCCTTCCTTATTTTTGCACTGGACATTTTGTATCTGTAAAGTGTACTGTCCAGTCTGCTTTTCCGAGAACCTGAACCTACAAGGTTAACAGATTATGCATGTAATGGATAAAAAATTAATTGTTCTAACATGGGATTTTTCACAAGACAGAATAATTAAGATTTTCAAAGAGTTTCTGAGCTGTTTAAGGATGGTTAGTTATCCTGAAATGTTTTCAATGTCACAAAGATCCCTGAACCTCCTTGGAATGTCATTGAGAACTATTAATTCTTGGTTTTCAGGATTAGGCTTGCCTAGGTCATGACGTCTAACTTTGGAAGCTCTTCCTTAAAACATATTTTAAAATTGGGGCCTGGCCTAAAAACATTAAGTTAAGCCATGGAGAAAGGAATACATATCTATAATACTGTTTCATTAACTCTTTATACTGACTGAGTTGTAAATACATCCAAATCTCAGCAATGGCTCCTGAAACATGGCATCAATATCAATGTAGTTATACCTAAGTGATGTTTTCAGTGTAACCACAAGCTGTTGGTGTAGCAGTGGTCTCATCTTTATTTTGTTCCTGGTGTAGTTGGCTGAGATTTAGGCCTGGGATACAGAAAGGGCAGGAGTTGAGATGTCCTGCAGCTCGTCTGGTTAGATATCTTCCTAAATGCGTTTTGATTGGAT
Source organism: Coracopsis vasa (assembly GCA_026283785.1). NCBI lineage: Eukaryota > Metazoa > Chordata > Aves > Psittaciformes > Psittacidae > Coracopsis > Coracopsis vasa. The sequence goes on from JANHGB010062200.1 coordinate 32,840, forward strand.
GACCTAATTGAGGACTTAACTAAAGTCTGCTGGCTTCTGTCTCAGTATTATCATAAGTGACTTAATGGGTCAACAACATGGTCTGAATTGTCTATTCCCTGAGCAGACACAATTTTTCTCTGTCTAATTCCTCTAGCCTCCAGCTATTTACATAGGATCCTATAGATTTTGTGTGTGTGAACTCTAAAACTATCCCTCAGCTATCATTCTATTTGTAAGGTTCACTGATCTCAAAGCTATTCCATACAAAGGCTACTCTGGAGAATATAATGTATGGAATTTTCTATACATACAAATGCATGCAATGCACAGAGATCCAGCATTGAGGAAAGCATATTTATGTATTTTTCCAGCCATACAGGAAACCATTTTGCATTTCAGAGAACTGGTTATAGCTAACTGAACTCTAAGTATGAATTTCAAATTAAAGATTGTGAAGGTTAAAGTAATAATGATGATCACCAAAACTAATAAGAAATTATCTTTCCAAGCTGAAACATCCAGACATTAGATCTTCCTATTACTAGGATACAATTGTCAGACTTCGCAACAACAGATTCAAGACAGAATAATTACACATTAGTTATTGTTATTCTCTATTATTATTTTATACATTTTATTGTATTGTGGAAATAAGGGAAGATAATGTGCCTTCGGAGCATCCCTGGATCTCACTAGAAATTAAATATATAGAAATTAAATATATGGAATGAAAATGTGTGAGAGAAAATTGTTTTTCTGCCTGCCAGTATAAATGGAATCATGTATGACAGGGAAGGAATAAGGGGATGCTCTCAGCCCAGTTGCCTGTGTATGCACATCTCCACTACCTGCCGAAGAAAATAAAGTTTAATGTCATACACATCCACACCCTCACACCAAGAAAGGAAATGCAATACTGAGGAAGGGGAGTTGACCAGAGTTACAATTTTTACTTGGAAAAGATGGTAAATCTCTGCATTAGTTTTTTACCTTTGGGATCTTGGCATAAATCCAATCAGAGGTTCTAATTAAAACTAGTTTTATAGTTTCAGCTTAGTTCCTAATTGATGGCAGTTCACACTACAAAACACATAAGAATTCATTGCAGTCCTGCTCAGCTGGCAATTTCAGCTCAGAGGGAGCAAGAGGAGGTAACTAATGTGGATTCCAGCAACTGTCTTGCAATTTAAGCAAGGTGGTCCTTTCTGGGCAGCTGCAAAGTGGTCATCAATAGAGCATTAGGGATCAAAACCCAAAGCACTGCTCTAGAATTAACTCAAATGTTGAATAGTAAATGTACTTACTAGCATTTCTTTTAAGAGTTAAAGCATGGATATCAAAATTATGACGTTACGAGGAGAAATCCACCCAGTGTTTCTTGATCTTAAATTGTATAGGCCATTCTCTTCAAACAAAATTTCCTGTATATACTGTTCTACAAACATTTTACCCAGACTCACAAGAAATACAGTATTTTTCTTCCAAAAATGCCATTTGATGTTTTGTGTCAAGATGGTCACAGTTTTAGTATAGATAATAAATAGCAAAATATTAATCTAATACTAAACTTTCTGATGAGAAAAAGTAAATGCAAGTTCTAGTGCCAGCCAGTAGAAAGACCTTGTAACCAGCAGTACATATACAGTGAAATTCGCAATTCACAACTTGGTGAAAAAGAAACCAATTTTTACACTTGGGTTTGTTTTCTGTGGGGAGTCATATGCCATAGTTTTCCTGATTTAATCTGCTCTTTTTTTAAGCTTCTTAATATAAAGATTCCCAGAATGAAAGAGGCTCAAATAATCTGCTGTGCATTGAAACTTTGGTGCATTTATGCGAAGTGACATGGTCCTTCTTCAAAGAAATTTTATCACTGCTAATAACATATATATTCCCTTACTACCAATGATTTTGGATAGAACAAAAGGGAACTGCTACCTAGACATGGAGCATTTTGCCTTGTCTTATCTTCACCAGACCTATAGCTTGCCTTTTCTTTTGAGGGAGTGTTATCTAATCTTCCTGGAGAAGCAATAAGAATGGCCCCATTGGCCTCAAAATAACAGACTAGAAATCCAAGGCTTATTCTTAGTTTCCAGTTTAAATGCATTACACATGGGTCTCAGCTACTGTGCCTCAGCTTCTTTCTTTTTCTTACAGAAATAATTAGACTTCTCTATAAAGAAATACATATCCCAGAGAGGGGCACCAGGGAAACAACCCAACAGATACAACATAATAACCTGAATGTGAGTAATTCTGACAACATAGAGACAAGATGCCAAAGATGAGGAGAAGAATCTTAAGTGTAACACAAGGTCCGCTACCCATGCACAATAATGACAAATTACAGCCAGTAACTGTGTCTCAACTAATTAGAAATGTGTAACATGCCTCTGACATTTTATCTTAATGCTACAGTGATATGATTTCATGTCATGTTTTTGAAGACCCAGAAAGCCCTGGGATGCATTTTCTGAAGCATCTGCATGCTTCGCTCCTCTCAGTTGCCAACTGCTAGAACTCCTGTGCTGAAATACCTGCAACAATCCAGTATATACATTTGGGCACTTTGTTTGCCCAAAAGGAAAGAAGCTGTTATGTTGTGCCAGGTGCACTTTTTCTGCTTGGTGAGTGGTGTTACCTGGAGAATATATCATATGTCCAGGAACAGTACCCACTTCCTAGTTGCCTCTGGACACAGCTCAAGCTGTTGACAAGGTCTCTATATAGACCTGGTCATAAGCCTTGGCAGAAGGAAAATTAAAAGGGAATGTTGCTGATGCTAAAATTATTTTTAATTTTGGTAGTCAAGATTAATTCTTTGACTTCAGAGCTTTAAAAAGCACTTTCCCAAGACTCACTCTTACATTAAAAAAAACGGATATGCAATCATCAGCAGACAAAGCTTTTGTGGGAAAATACTGCTTTCAGGGTTTTCAACATTGTTTTTCCTCAGTTTTGTTTGCTAAACATTTCTATTCCTTGAGGTGACATTTACCTCAGAGTGGTGAAGGTACATGTTATTCTTTATTTAGGCAACAAATACTTTACATGGTTTTAAGGAGGATATTCTAAAATATTAAGTGTAAAGCAACCATAAATCCCTTATTAAACAGATACTGCACTGTATGAAAAGATAAACTTCATTTAGTCTTTAAAGAAAACCTTATTGGTCTCTTGATACACATATATGAATAAGATCCATATTTGTAAACTGCATGCATTTTGAGAGATAAATTGTGTCCATACATTATATGCCATTTTAACCTGGCTTGGCATTTTAAAAACATTATTCTGTCTTACATTTTTGTTACCAAAAATAATATCTCAGTGCACCTGAATCACAAACCATCTATCCCAAATGCCATCTAGAGGGAAATAATAATGAAACAAAAAAAGAAGCAACATTTCTGGTTGCACTACCCCACTGCCCTGGAGCAATGCAGGGTCTCTCTGCCATGATCTTCTGACCTCCAGCTGCTCCAATTTACTACAGCATTAGCTGTCCCACTTATATTTCTTTACAGTTATTAAGATTCTTTCCAAAACACTCATCCTTTACCAGCTAGTCACCATGGAGTACTTTTGCCTCAGCTTTTAACTACATATCACTCCTCAGTCCCATTTATTCCACAGGCATATTTCTATGCCTGGAATGTAATTTTTGGTTGCCACACAAGTTTAGCTTAATCCCTGAGGCAGTTCAGAGACCTATAATAAACAAATTAATATTATCCATGGCAGGGGGGTTGGAACTAGATGATCTTAAGGTCCTTTCCAACCATAACCATCCTATGATTCTATGATTCTATGACGGTTAAGTACTGTCTACAGTCTCTTAACAGGGAGAAAACCTAGCAGAGCACGTGCTATTCCGCATATATGAGGCTGTTAATTTCCTGTTTCCCATCATGTGTTTTGTATCTATTGTGAAAGTCTTGTAATAAAACTGGACCACTTCACTAACTTCACATCACAACAGGACTTTTGCTTCTGCAGATGAAGAAGAAAGGCATGTGGTAAGATTAAATGACTTTGTTAGAGTCATAAAGTAAACTGAATGTGTAGCTTGATTTGCAGATAGAGAGTCTTGCTTCCAGCTCAATGACTTACTGAGGTCCTAAATGTAATTTTTTTTAAAGAATTGAAGCATTTCACTAATTCTTAACAATTTAAAACTTAAAATTACTTTGAAAGTTTCCTGAAATGCAGTTAAAATAGATAAAACAAACCCCACAAAAAACCTGAAAACAAACACATGTGCCTTTTCTTTATTCATTTGAGTCCAGTTACGTTCTTTACTCATAAAATTCATAGAATTCTGGAATCACAGAATGGTTTGGGTTAAAGGGACCTTAAAGATCATCCAGTTCCAATCCCCTGCCATGGGCAGGGATACCTTCCATTAGAAAATTCTGAATTAAACATGATTTTTTCTCTTTTCAACTGTTTCCATTTTGAGCAGAGTCAAAATTAAGCTTTGTTTTTTGCATGTTGAGCAAAATCATCCAAACACCTCCCAATGTAAAAAATATCTAATACTTAAAATCGAGCTGTAATCCAATCTTTACCAGCCACATGCAAAGCACGAGCTGCTGTTTATCTAAATATCACACATAGCCTCTAAATTTGTCATGCAAAGCTATGACTTTTTATTCTGTGCTCAAAATTAAAACAATCCCTCTTCTGCAAATATCAGTTGAATAAAAGCATTAATCTAAGAGGTGTGGGTATCAAAGCTATAAAAAACCTTCCTGGCTTTAGTCCCAGTGCTATACTAATATGTCTAGCATTAGTATAGCAGGGGGATGGGGAAAGCTAAGGGGTTTGGGTGGGATTTTTTTCATTTTAAGGATAGGAAGACCATTTGTAGCATATGTCCTACATCTGGCAGTAGCGCACTGATAAACATGTGCAGCAGCAGGAACCCAATTATCCCTGTTGCCCTTTTTAGAATGACTATGAATTGTGTTCTTCGAGGCAGCGGATATAGCACATGAAGGCAAAAGGCACTGTTTTAATGTTTCCACAGTTCCTGGCACAAATCCACGAATTACATGCAATAACACTCTCCCGAAGAATCTTTTGCTACTTAAAAGTGGGGTAGGGCCTGCATCACATGTCAGCTGTATATACCTTACAAACACTGCATATAATGGTCAGCACAGAGAAAAGCCGCTACTATGTAAAGAAAGTAATTACAACCATTTCAAATTACAAACTATTTCAACTGCAAAACCCCTATTTGTTCTGAAAAGGAATCTTTCTCATTATTTCTCATTTTAGTTGCTTTTCATTTTTAGATCCGGGATTCCTCCTCCCCTCCAATCCCTGGTCTTGAAGTGTCTCTAGAGCACTGAGACCACACTGCTGTGTGTTGCAGACAGGCCACATCAGCATGCTCAGAAATTTGGAGCAGGGGACAGGAAGCACTGAGGTCGTTGTTTTTCTTACTCTTGTGTCCATATTTGTAGGACAGTGTAGACAACAGCCTGGGAGTATTACACAGGCTCTGCTTTTATGCCAGATAATTGAAAGAAAATGACATCTAAACCTCAGAGAAATACATAATTGTAGGGGTTTGGTTAAATCCTATTCCTGAATGAATTGTACTTCTGCACAATTTCATCTGAACAATTTTTGAAGTTTCTTCCTATTCAAAATGATTCATATACTAAGATTAAGTTCCAGAGATATTGGCAGACTCATATAGTTATATTACTAAACATAATTCAAAATAATAAAACTCCATATTCCAGACAGTTACTTTATAATTAGCAATTGGCTTTTCAGTTTAATAAGTATTATTTTTATCTGTGTCATCACCCTGTGCTTTGGTTTGAGCCATGATAAGCCAGCACTGTGTTGCTCCATATAAAGAAAACATTCCCCCTAATGAGTTTCCCACTATGAAAACAGCTAGATTATTTTTATTAAGTATATGTCTATGTTTACCATCTACCTTCCTGTGCAGATGACCGAGTCATGTGAGCAGCATTAAAACATTCCTTGTAAGTGGGTGTAAATCTAAAGTTAAGACTTTGACTTCATTGTTAGCATTTTAGCAGATTTTCTTCATCACAAAAACAAAACAAGGAGGTGACCAGTTATAACAGCTTTTTACTGACTGCTTCTATGTGACCTGTAGAAGAACTAGGGAAGCTGAGAATTGTTTTGAGCTTTGGAGCAAAAAATGTATTAATTGCCGTCATCCTTCTTTGGTCTGATCATCTTGCCATATCTCCCCACCCCACTTTAGGAGCCCATTTATGTTCACCAGCCGGGGTGTTTGGTAGTAAGGGAAGCAGTTCTACACATAAGACCAGGAGGGAACGATCCAAGGTGTTTCGATATGTGCTTTGGAAAGATAAAGCACTTCAATATGTGCCCAGGGTAGCCTAGAGGAATGATCCTTAAATGATACATACAAATACACTTTATTATCACTGCTCAGAAATCCCAACTGCAACCACAATTGAAAATCATTATTCCTGGATATAGGAAGACTTGCACATACTGGTTTTCATACCAGAGTTCTGTATCTGAGCCATTTCCAAGTTTAAAATGAGATAAAACCAATTTCAGTTCAGTAAATCAGCATCACTGAATTAACACAGAAATAACCACAATTACCACTGTCCCTTTATGTAACAATTTAACTGGATGCAAAGGACTTGCCAAAGAAGAGATAAATTTCTTAATTCCTTTGAATGTGCTATACTTGCATATTCTGTATGTTCACAAAAGTTTGGACTACCATCAGGATGCATGAAAGCACCACTGAAATACAGCAACTACAATGGATGGGTGCCATTAGGGAAAGAAATAAGATTTAAATGAAATCAGACAGAGATCTCAGGTACGCAGAACATAAATATTTAATCTGGAATTTTACCAAGACACTAGAGCGAACACCTTTAACTTGGCACATGCAAGATTCTTAAATCACCACAAATTTTATGAGGACCTCAAATTTCACCTCCCCTTTAAAGGATTTGTTCCCCAGTGGAAAAACACTGAAAGGCTGATTCTTTATTAGTTCAGGTGGGAATTTGGCCTCTGCTTTTTATTTCATTAACTTAAGAGAATCACACACTTATGTGTAGAAGTTGGTGGCAAACAAAATTTATTACTGAAGATTTTACTGGGAATTCAGTGCACGAACCAATTAAGCCAAATACACCTAACCTATGAGGTGAACTGACACAAATCTCGTAGAGGTTTATACATTTTTTGTAGGAAAATGAAGAAATAGTCTTCTACAGAGATCCTTAACACTGTGGCCCCTTATCAACTAAAGCACAGTAGATTTTACAGAGATAATTTGCAAATCCTGGCTAAGCAACTTCAGTGCTGCTGCAAAGAAGACTAAGAGACATCAGTGCAACCTCTGTCAAAGAAATCTTTGCAGGCACTCACGCAAGGATTGTATATACCGTCAGTATCCCATTTGTATAGTGAAATGAGGCAAGAAGTAAAATGTACATAATTAATTATATACTGTATGGTCTGCAAGTGGTTTTAGGAGGAAGTTCACACTTTTCTCATTAAGGCTGGTTGTAAATATCTATATTCCAATTAATGTGAGTCTTTTGGGTATTGTGAGAAGTTGAACATAGGGAAAAATGAGCTGGTGGGGGTTCAATCAGCAATGGCAAGATTTTCAACATGCCACATGTGCATGTGTGAACATCTACACTAGACAATTAACTTATAAATCAGCATCCTCCTCTATTTATGGCACTGATTAAAACTTGGAGCCAAGTTTTTCCCAGCAACATGAGATAAAGCCATTTTTCTAGGGGTGCGTCCAGATGGTGATTTATAAACTATAAAGAGTGTGATGTCATTTGGAAAACTCAACCACATCCCAGCTAATGTAACTGTTCTGGTATGCAATAATAACTGCAAACACAAGTTCTAGTTCAACTTACATGTAACTTTACTATATGATTATGCAACTGAGATGACATAGGAAGTAATTATTTGAGTCTCATTTGCATATATTTCTAACTTCCCCAGTTGTTTACCATGATGTCAGAACAGCATAACAGATTGATATCCCAACCACATGCATCTAGCCTAGTTCAGGAGGAAGAAGAGAAGTTGCCAATGCCTATACCAGACTTACAAAGTACCAAAAAGAGGCCAGAGATCTGCTTTACTTGCTTCTATTTCCTCTCTTCTTATCCCCAGATGTCCTTTGATCTACTTCATTTTTCTCTACACCTGAACTTGGAAGATCCTTTGAAGTTGTGAAAGTTGATCATCAGAGTTATTGGGTTAAAGCAACAATGAAGAACTCAACAATATACACCATGTGTATTTCAACACAATGTTTCTTGTTCAAAAATGATACAGATAATTAAATATTTCACGGCCTCTCAATATATTGAATAAATATATTATTGAGAAAAGATGTACAAGACCAACCAGAAAAGGAAGGACAGTTAGACGACATATTTTCTCATAGCTCAGCAAAATTGTAAGAACATTCTGGTTACTTTTTTTCTTTCAAAGTGGTGACTAGAGTCGGGCGAACATGAAAATATACTAGATATTATTTGAGAATGCTAGGGTTATAAAACAACACAGCAGCAAGCAAATTCAAATAGCCCAGTTTAAAAATGTTGCATACTTAATGGTTACATGTACATTATCATTAGAGTATAATGACTAGCTTCCCTGGCATACAAATCCAACTAAATTAGCCACACTAAGTGAAATTCACTGACAGAAGTCACTAACTTTAATGATACAAGAATTGTGTTCTGTATGCACACAACAGGTCACAAAACAAGTTCTCTATAACCTTCCTTAAAACTGAGTAAGCAGCTATTTTCCTTATTTCAGTGTAGCATACCTGATTCTTAAAATGACACTTTAGCTTTTGGGAAAGTTGATGGTATATAATTTCCTCTCATTTAGGCAGATTGCTTGGAGAAGCATGCTAGCAATGAAGATAAGCTTTATTTATCATAATTATAGTGATTTGTTCTTTTAATTAATTTTCCAATACATGCTAACATTTTTACATTAAACAATTTACATTACTGCTTAGTGGAAGTAATAGTGATATTACTCTTATTTTTTTTAAATAATCTCAATTTATGATATAAACATACACGATTGTGTAATGCTATTTAGGAAATCTGCTTTGTGTACTAAAGCAAAAATTAGCTCATCAAATGTGTTGTATTTGGTAGACACTAAAGATTATTAGAAGTATCATGCCTCTTTCTCATCAATTTATCAAATTTTTGCCTGACTGGCATTTCCTGATTACACATTATCCTCTTTATACATTTTCTTACACTTCAGTATCCGGCTTGGTCAGAAAATAATGGCCTCTTTAAATTAACATCCATCCATCTTTAAATTACTTTCATTCATAACTCCTTTGAGCCAGAGCCAAATTAAATTCCAAGGAGGCTAGAAGTAGAAGACCTTATAAAGAAAGTGAGGATTGATGTTTGAATACACATTTTCTTAATCTTAATCTCAAAGTTCCCTTGCCAGTCTTGCTTAGATGTTTACTGCTGTTCTGCCAAGTTGATGACAATTGTGACTTTTAAATTGATTTCATTGTTATAACAGTCAGATGAATGAAAATAAGTTACTACATAATCAGCACCACTATCAGAAATAATGCTTACTCCTTTCTCTCAGTACACACTTTTACCCCACCTCAGTTTATGACATTCACAGGCAAGATGTGGATTTAATTCAGTCCATTCAGAAAGCAACACAGTGTTTAGCACTGGATGACAGAAAGAAGTCTGAAACGGTTGTAAAACGTCACTTTTTATGGAGCACTGCATTCAATGCCTTGCTCACAGAAGGGAAGCATCAGGGAAACCACCCTGAAAGTGCTGGGGAGCAGCCGTGGGGCTTGCAGGGAGAGCTGGCCCCATGGTGGCCACCTTGTCATCATCACTGCCGAAGGCAGGGCCATGGACATGGGATGAACTTCCCCTTCCGCGGACACCTCAGCCTCTTTTTTGTTTGGTTTTGGGGTTTTGTTTGTTTGCTTTGTGGGTTGGCTGTCTCTCCTCCCTCCAAAATGCAGACTGACAGTACACTGCTGACTACCACACTGCTGACTACCCTAATAATACCCAGAAGTAAACGGAGTACAAACTTGTGAGTGGCTCATGGTTCATATCTTCTGTTCTCTCTGTGAAGCAAATGCAAACGTGAGGTTTATTTCTATAATTATTTTTCTACAGTTTACAGATATCTTCCAAGTATCATTCTTCTGACTGTTAAATTTACTAACTGTGCCAAAATGCACTTTGATCTTTATCACTTCCTCTGGTTTTAATACTTTATGTTCTCTCAGTTTCTGAGTGATAGGAGTCTCTGCAATATGTCCTGCCCTGAAAAGCTACTTAAATAGCTTTAACTAGACTTCACAGCTATTGTGTTGTTTCCCAGCTTCTCCTATTCCTTGCTCTTGCAAGATGTATTTGTACTTCCTGTTCCACCTTCCCGCTAACAAACGTCACTCCTTTTGAATTTATTTTTCTTTTAAGGGATGAAATGCAGTTCTCCCAAAAATTGACATCAACTTCAGTGAGTCCAGGATTTCATCAAAAGGTGTTTTTCAGCTTTAAATCCTGAGTCGTAGTAAGGAAACCTGTCTGTAATAAACCCAACTCAACAAGAATGATTCTTGATACCTTTCAAGTCCTGTCCTTACTTGACTAGCAGAGTGAGTGTGTGTACATTTATATAAACATACATATATGTCTGTATTTAAGATGTGCCATACTCATAATCACTTCCAAAACAGAATAAGACAACCTACACACTACTGTTCGGCACCGTTCAGCTTATACAAGAAAAGTAGCATGGAAGGAATCTGACTAAATACAGACAAACAAGACATGTATGTAATCATAAGTAACACTGATTGTATTTTTTACACTGTTGTATTTTACTGTGCTTCTATTTTAGTGTAGGATAGGAGCCCACTCTTTGGAGAAAAACAGGGATTGACAGAACTGGTGTCTCAGGGAATTTGCACTGCATTGTCCCCTGTGTAAGCATCCAGTCATCTCAGGTTCAAATATTACTCAGGAAATGCTGCTTCAAACCTGGAAGTAAGATAGCTCTTCCCTCCAGGTCTGCCCTCCTGTAAACCACACTGCCAGTTTATTCTCTGCTTTCTCTTTTCCTCTGAGAAACAGCATTGTGCTGTTTTGCACACTTGAAATCAAATGACTTTCACTGTCTCCTAATTTCTTCTCCTATGAAAAAGAGAGTATTTCAGGAATGGATATTATTCATTTTCTATTGGCAAATTAGCAAACAAGAAATAGTGCTCCGAAGAGGTTTTTTTATGTTGTTTAAAGAGAATAACATCCTTCAGCTTTAAATTTTCTCTATTTCAACAAGCTCAGGGTCACAAAAACAATCACTCAAAAATGCAGAATGCTAATTCTATCACAAGACATGTAAAATAGCTCGCAACAATAAGGCACTGTTTTCTTATATCATACCTCAAAGGCGGTAAGAATAAGCAGTCCTTCTCTTAAAAGTAAGGGCAAGTTTCATATTGCGAAAAATGTATTTTCATTTCCACCACAAATGAAAACTTTGATATTTTTCATTTATGTCTGTCACTTAGAGCACTTTTTAAAATGTGAAAACAAACATGCTGCTTGTAGAGTACAGAAAACATTGGGGATATTTCCAGCAGGTGAAAATAACATGTTTTATTCAATCACTTCCAGGCCCTTGGGGTGGCACTCACTGAAAATAGTGTTCTATGTTAGCACTTGAGTGAGAGGAAGAACAAAGTATAATGTAGTATTAGATTAAATATTGTTTAATTTTTTATCAGTTTGACTCTTGCTTAAAAAGTAATCATACCAATATCTCATGCTATTCAGAATTTAAAGGAAGAATACATATTTGGTTGCAGTGTGCTAGCTTCATAATCAATGATACCTATTATTTAAACAGTGCTTGTTCACTTCTGAAACACCTTATGCTGTCAAAAACCTCATGCTCTAAAACACAATCAAAGCTCATTTCAGGAGGGAGGACAGAAGAACCGGACCCAGTTCCATTGTTCCTAAGTAGCCTTGGTTGCTAATCAATTTTTGTCATCCTCCAAAACTGTAATTATGGTGTCACTTTCAGACTGCAATAGAATACCAGGTTTACACAGCACAGGGAGAGATAAACAAGTACTCAGAGCAATTTGAAAGGTTTTGACCTTTAAAAGCTGTTAATCTACATGTGAATTATAATTAATCAATTAAAAGAGATTCACTCTAGTACCAACATAATTAGATACAATTTTACTGCTGAGCAAGCCATGATAACCCCATACAAATGAAGACAGAGTCCATTGCTTTCTTATATTTTCAAATATCCCAGCTCTGCAGTTTTAGCAAAAATATGTAAGCTTCCCAAGTGGTGCATTTATGGCTTTGGATAGCAGGAGCATTGGATGGCTAAACTGTGTTCCAAGTTCAATTCTGTGCAATAGTTTTTGGAAAGCTCTTCTTGCTTTAGCCTATATACTGTCTTTAAGTATTTCCCCAAGAAAGAAAGGAAAGAGGAAAATGTGATCCAAGGCACTGCAGTTAATGAAAAGAAGTGATTGCTGATGACATTTTCTGGAGCCTTTGAGGCCAAATTCAGGGATAAAACAGTAAATAGAGACCACATAATGTGTGTTGTATTTAACCACCATAGCTAATAGCCCTCAGCCTAAACCCCATGGGAATATGCAGTGATTAGAGACACCTGCAGGTTAATAATTGGAGGCATCTAAGCACAGAGGCAATTAATATAGGAAAACTCTCCTGAGGTTGGAAAGACAGCACTGTTAAAATAAATAAATAAATGCATATGTATGCATACATAAAAGAGAATACTTCCAATTCCTCTGAATAGTCCAGCTTTCTGGAAAGACCAACAAAGTCATCACTGAGGCATCCTTCAATGTCAATAGGAGCGTTGTCCTGGAAAAATGGCTAGAATAAAGATTTTGATCCATTTTCAAAACTTCAGTAGCCTGAAAAGTTAAAACATTTGTTTTGGATACATATCTTGGGATGGTTTGAAATTTGGTTTCTGAATGTACGATTACGGACCCCCGACTTTGAAGCTTCCCTGTGGAAACTTCATGTTCATTTCAGAGGAAATTTATGCCTTGTTACAATGCATAAGAAAAATGTCCAAAATTCAGACATGGGAAAGACTAAGGAAGAATGGTTTTACAAGCCTGAATCCACAGAAATATGAACGATTTGAGATGTTATCGCTTACTGGAAGGCTTAACCGCTAGTTAAGCTTTATAGAAGAACAGGAAGGAGCTTGAGGGTTCCTATTTGGAGGCTACTGTAACACTGTACTGTCATGCTAGATTCTCAAATCTATAATTCCTTTCCTAGCAGCTTGAACACAAACACTCATTAATCTTTAGATTTAGAAGCCTGAACTTTGGTTTTA
>JANHGB010062207.1:0-15308 GCA_026283785.1 Coracopsis vasa
TACGTAAGGCAGATGAGACATCAGAAATCAATTCATATAGCTGGGGAAGCAAGCCCATGGTGAAGGAGTCAGTTTATCCAAATAATATTCATTTGTTTATGCCAACTGCTGAAAGACTTGTAGTGTTTATGACTCTAGCTGTGACTCAGTACATATTTATAGCATATATTTATTAACAAGTTTTAGGGGTCAACCTACTGAAAGATCCCTGCAGTCTTTCAAGTACTTACAATTGCATTCAAGGATTATGCAAATATCCCAAGCCTACCAACAATCTAAAACTGCTGTTTCATTTTCTAAAATCTACTTCAAAAGGAACAATTTCTTCTTTCCCCACCCATGAAAACATAATGGATGCCAAAATTAATTTTGCTCAATACTAAGAAAAAGATCCTGTCCTCACTCAGCACCAGTATTCCTTACACAAAAAACACTGCTTACAGATCTCAAATCCCCATGACCATCCAGTGCTACAAAATGGGCAGCATTAAAATATTACAAATCTGCATTCTCCAGTTTCACTTTTAGCAGTTGCTCTAGAGTAAGTTTAGACACCACACATAACTTTTTTAACACTTAATAAAGGTACTATAAATTATTGGAGTCTTACTCTGAACTTCTCTCTCCCCTTCAGCTCTGCATGAGCCCAATCAGGGAAAAACTTCAAACCCCACAAATTTTCAAGAGTTCCCACCTGAATACATGGAATTAGCCATTTGTTCAAATGTGTTTAACACCTGATAGCTCCCACTGTGAACCTTAGGACAGATTTTCATGAAGTCTTAATATTTATGCATTTCTTACCCAGAGGCTGCTTGAAGACCAAGCCTGTCCATTTTATGCTTAAATAAAATCTGACTTCTTGAAAGTTTCCCCTATTTTGAACTACACTTTTTTATATACATATACCTTTGTACATTTGGTTGTTGGGTTTTTTTAACCATCATAACCTCCATCTCTGTGGTTTAACAGGTGTTACGCAGTGGATAACCAGGTTTACCTGATACCAACACAGATGCAGAATATTTCTTTACTCTCCTATTATAAAAATTGTTTAAAAAATTTTCCTAATCATACCTTGCACCTAAGGTTTCTCTATACAAGAAAATAACTCTAAAGAAGACACCAATGTGAAAATAAAAATGTATCCTGGAGTGCTGCAGTAACTTCATATATATCTATTTATCTTTAGTATAAGATTTTTACTTTTCCATTGTTCAGCTAGTGACTGGGTTCTAGGAAATCACAGAATTATTTTTTTTTAAAGCACCCGTATCATAGCTGTGAAGGAATCTGTTAATGTAATTCAAGTTTCAGTGAGCTATTCAAAGCAAAATTTACTTTTTTTATATATATATGTATATAAGCCTCAAAATTACTTGCTAAAGTGCCAGGTATATTAAATTTATATGGAAAAAGTCAGCTTTATACAGTATTTCATTGAACAAAAATAAATATGTATTAGTATTTTATTCCACTGATCTCCTATTCTGCCTTAAATGGTATCTATTACTGATTAGCCCATCTAAACCTCACTTTGAGCTTTCTGTCCTCTTCATTTCTTCCTTCTTCACCTTCATTACAATTACACAAAATACATCTTAATATGGTGTTTCTACAGATAAAATACTGTGCTAAGAATTAAAATTCTTTATTAATAAAAGGATGACAATTGATGCCACCATTAAAGTATTTTATTTTCAAAGACCTGTAATTAATTGTAATGCTTACACATTTTATTGAATAATTTCAGGCAAATAAGATATTAAGTTGTATAAACTTGATATGAAACTAATCATTAAATTAGATTATAAAACAAGACTATAGACCACACGATGGAAGAGAGCTAAAAAAATATTTCATCACTAAGCAAGCCTAAACTGGCTAATCCAGAAGAAACCACATACAAAGGATCTTCTGTTAAAATACTTGACCTTTCATTGAAAGATACTGTTTCACTTAAAGGGTCTTCTCTCAGCTGTTACACAATTTCTTCAACTACATCTAATTTCATTAACTACATATCAGAAAAATGCCAAAGCAGATAATAAAGGATAACTTGAGCCCCACGACATTATCTGTACATTAATATGTTACTTCACTCCTGATCAGGTGCTGCTTAGGCTATGTTACTAACTGGATATTATGCTTGCATATAAAACCTCCAGGTAACTTTCTTAGTCACAGACTAAAACAAAACTAATTTTGTTCCTATTCTCCTGACAAAGGATTTGAACGAATCGACAGAAGTCAAAGAGAGCTACCCATATGCTGTGTGGTCAGAGGAACTGATCCTGAGAAACAAACAGTTACTAAGGCATTATCACATGTAACAGGACAAGTAATGCTTGCTAAGGAAATCCAGTATCGCATCTTCCTAAATCTGTTTCTATACGGCATTGTAACACCAGTAACCATTACTTGTGTGGAGAGTTAAACACAGATTGAATAAAAATGCTTAAACTAACAAGACGGACCTCATACCAAAGAAACTAGCACCAAGTTCCAACCTGGGCTTGCAGAGGAATTGATTTAAGAAAATGAAAAGATGCATTTCAAATACAGAAGCAGAAGGAGCAGGTCAGTGAAGGATCCTCCTTTCAAATAACAATTAACTGTTTGCCAGTTACAAAATAATAAATGACTTATTAGAAAAGTTACTTTCTAATCAGAATTATCAGTACCAATGAGAAATTTTGTTTGCTTATTCGTCACGAGCTTCCCACTAAGCAATTTTACTACATCTCCCAGTGTACGTTCATCATTAGGTCGTACATATTTCCTGAGAATACATATTATAGTCACATGCTCAAGTTACATTAGCCAAGTAAAAAAATTCAGAAGCCAAATGTTAGAAAGTCTCAGCAGCTACAGCCTTCTTGTGATTCCCACACTGTCTCAAGCATTAGAGAATTTTACTGAGAGAGCAGCACTCAAATTCTAGGATCACTAAAAAATCGAATTACAACAGGGCACCATAAACAACACAATGTCAGCTTCAGAGCCTAGACATACTGACAATTACCATGTTATATTCCCAGCAGGGCTAAGCTTGTTGGTTTTGTTTGGGTTTTTTTTTTTAGTTATCATTGCATGACTGTTATACTTGCTGTGATATTTTTTCTTTTGTTGTACATCATCTTTATAAAATCACTGTCCCATCCAGAACACATACTGAATACACCAGCCAAATTGTCACATTCTTTGTACCCTTTATTCTTTTTTAATAATTACTGAGTTGTTTTAATAAAATATCATGACCGTAAGGTGGAAGGATGGAGGAAATCAATGCTCAGAACTTTCCCCTCTAGAATCTCACTTCTGATTTCCACTAACCTACACAGTTGGCACTGTGGGCTTTTAATGTTTACCAAACCTCTCCAAGTAGTGAGGCATTACCTTCTGAGGTTAGCTCTCCAGACACATAATGAAGACGCAATTTATGAGATCTCAAACATTGTAGCCTGGTTCTGCAGACTCAATGGCTACTATTAGCTCTTCAACAGTCCCATTTTATTTATAATAGGTCTTTCTCGAAGATCCAATTTCATGAGCATTAGATTTGGATATAATTTTTCACTCAAGGATCATTACCAGTCGAAATAAATACTACAGCTTTTGAAGAAGTTGCAAATAGAAGAAATACTTTGAAAATACTAACACACTTAGTTTCCTGCCTTTATTTGATTTGCTTTTTTATAAACTGTTGGGGGTTTTATCATAACCATAACCAACCTTTGTTTCAAGAGCCTTCCATAGTCACATGTGTTCGTGGATCTTTCCATTGCTACTTCTATATTACCACTAAAAAATTCTTTCAAAAATAAGAGACAAGAGGAAGGGAGAAAACCCAGTTTTAAATTGGACTTTCAGCTGCTGTATAACTTTTTACAAAGTTCATGACCTTGGAAAGAAATCACACATTGTAAGTAAGCCAATTCTGAAGAAACTTTCAAAATAAAATGATTCACACATAACATTTTTCATATGAACTTAATAGCACAGCAGATGCAGTTTCCCCATGAGGTAAATCATTCACCACTACAGAACTCCCTCATGTTCAGCAAAGATCTACAGTTTGTTTTTCCCCTTTCTTTTTTCTCTCATCAGGTATGTTAAGGGTTTGCATTGATTAATGCAGCCAGAAAATTCTTTTTCTCTCTGGTAGCAGAAATGGTATATTCAGACTCTTCTCATCACCAATCTGAATTACCACGATAGGCTTGCACATTAGCAGCTTATCTAAATGCCTTCTAATATTGTTGTCCCTTTCAACCTTTGTCACAGCTCACTTATGTTCTCTCAAATTATGTTTTAAAGCTATGACTAGGACAACTGAAATTTTAGCTAGGTCTAGCTAGTGTCTTGGCTTAGAAAGTTCCTGAAATCTTCACAGACAGGCTCTTCAGCAATGCAAGTGCACAGTTGTGCTAATACACACTTTAGAAAGCAAATATTAACTCACCCCTCCCATATCCTTTAAAGTGAGTTCTATAGAGAGCTTGAGCATTTTCTACAGTATTTATTATACATACGGTACTATAAGCCACTTGGCTTTTGGACCCAATTCATCTGAGTAAGCAACTTCTTTGAAATTAAATGGGATTTATTCACTCCCCAGAATGAAACTATTTTGCTCAACCAAAAAAACTACCTCCTGGACATGACATGTCAGCTGATTTCTCAGGGAGGTTTTTTGTCAAGAGAAACACTCCATCGTTAGATGATAAGAATAGTTTTATACAGTCCAAATCAACATCTTGAGACCAACTGTCTGGTAGACAGTGAACCTGTATGTTTACTACTCTTTGAAATTTCATGGAAATCAGTGATATATATATACATATATACATACATATATATATATTAACCAATAAGTATTTCTCAGTTCTACAGAAGTTATTTTTTTCCACCAACAGCAGGGCTCCTCAGCCGTACAGCCCAACGCATAATACATTATCCCTGGCCACAGTACCAATGGAGGGCATTAATGAAGCCCAGTCCTGAAGCAAGCTTAAAGTTTGGGGGAAATTTACACCCTGCTATGCTTTACACATTACATCTAGGTGGAACAGCGGCATATATAAAACGCTCCTCCCTCACAGCCATCTCCTAGTGCAGGGTGACTGACACATACCAAAGTCTGGACACTGGAGACCAAGACAAACATCCACTGTAACAACACATTGCTTTATTGGTGACTACAAGAAGTCACAGCATGTTACAAGTCAGCTGCATGACTGGATCCTGCCAGCAGGAGAGTCAAGTACATTTAAACCCACTTCATGACAGGGAACCTGGACAATTGGGGAAAACCACTTTCCCCTGCTTCCATTTCAATTTCCTTTCAGTCTAAGAGACATTTCTATGCAATGTAATGAAATGCAACATTTTATTTTCTCAAAGACTTTTCCAACCTCCTTGGATTTCTCTGCATGCAGGAGACTGAACTGTGGTGCACATGTTCCAGTGGGGGAAAAAGGAGGTTCTAAGTGGAAGGAGTGCCTATCATTTTTATTTTTCTTCCAGATTACCTACACACTTGAGTAGCTGTGCTGACCAGAACTTTTCAGGTAACTCTTAGGAGTGAAGCTTCATTGAACATCAAAATAGATGAAAAAGGTTTTTGCGAGCAATCACCAAATATATCAGCTAAATTGTCAGAAAGATTGCAAAACAGAAAGATGGTACAAGTTAGTTAAAGGATGTGTAGATTCCTAATACAAAGTCTTCATTAGCTCCTTCAAGATGACAACTAGATCATACTTTTGGCAAAATATTTTTCAACATCCATTGGTCATTTATGTTCAAGTTGGCAGTTTAGCAGGAAGTTGGTAGGAGCTTATGTTCAACAAGTCTGAAGATTTCAAACTGACCAAGTCACTTGTGATACAGAAAATAACATACAACTTGCATCTTATCCATCTTTTCCCTGAAAAGTTGCACTCTGAATAAAGAGAACTCATTAACCAAATATTAGAATAATACTTCAGATACATGTACAACTGATAAGCTATTCATATAGATAACATTGAATTTATAGACTGTTTTTAGAATATATAGAAGTGCAAAACAAAAAGAAAAGCAGTGTTTTCTAACAATGCTATCAGTAAGCCTTGTTTCTGTTTTGTATTAATTGAAAGACAATTTTCATATTGTGTGAATATACCCTTCTGAATATTTGGAACAAGATGTCCATAGTCCAGCCAGCTGGACTGCACCAAGCCTCAGAAGCCAACACAAACTTCTAGTCACAACAGGCACATCAGGTGCACATAAAGACCCATACGAGATAAACAGCTAGATAGTCTCTTTGTGCCACACAACATGCTAATGCAACAGAAAAGCAAATATGATACAAAAAGAATAAGTATTTTGAAGTTATATGTTTCTTGCCCACTGACCCTTACTGAAGTCATAAAACTACAAAGCAAAAGATCAACCACAAGAAGTTCCACGTGAAGAACATGTGAAAATTTTTAAACAAAGATTAAACAACTTTAATTTTAAATCTAACCTTGAAATTTCAATCCAGGTAGCAACTTTTTTCCCTTTTTAAATTTTTCATTTTACAAACTAAATATTTGCAAAAAGAAAATATAAATGCCTAATTTTGTTTTGATTCTGAAACTGAAAACCAGCAGGACACAGCTGAAGTATGATGTACCAGCTGGAATTTGAACTTTCAACTGATTAGTGTTACGCTACAGTTGAAATCTCTTTGGTACCTGTCCACTCCAGCAGCCCACTCACATGGATCACCACTGAGTAGCACAAATGAAAAAGTGAGTAACAGTTGTTCAGTGGCTTATGTTCTGAAACCTCCAAGGAAAAGAGATCGTGCGCACATGATGTTGATTTTCAGTGAGGACTGTATATGGATACACCTACACCACACTTTCCGTCTTTCCAAAGCAAATCAGTATTGCTAAACACCTTTTCTGTGCTCACCTAGAGCCTTTCTTCTAGGTGTATTTGGGACAACAGTAACTCATCAAGTGCACATACAGTAGTTTTTCCATCTAACGCATACATACAGCATTTGTTGATGCAGTAAGAGGTAAACCCCTTGTGTGCAAATTTTTAACAAACCCATACAATAGACTAAACTCTGACATAAATCCCAGAACAGGTGCACTTGTCAGAGCACTTTATATTCCTTGCGAGCTGATGTTCAGGTTCTTTCTCTCTGGGGTGCTAAGAACAGGGGTGCAGGTTCTCAGTGCGTCAGCCAGGGTCCATCACAGGCTCTGACAATCCTTGCCAAATTGCCAGGTGAGTTTACCAGGCCATATGACATTTGATCACTCACCTATCCCCGCCAAGCTTTCCCCTTCCTCCCCTCCCCACTTCATGAAAAAGGCAGGACTCAGGTGGAGCCCTCTGGTTACTGGCTCACACTTGATATCATCCCCAAGTAGCCAGAAGATTCTGTGGGTCTCAGCTGCAGGTAGCTAACCAGACCCCATACCTGATACTTATACAGACTACATGCTACACACAACAGTCACTTTTCTCAAGGGTCTGCAACCCAGAAAATTTTGGCAACCAGCTGGCCTCTATAAACTTAGTTTGGGGTTAGCATCAGCTGGCAACCTCTTGCTTCAGTTCTTTGCTATGAAGAGTCTGAGATCTCAAGGGCAAGCTATACATAGCCTCCATCATAAATCATTGCCTGACTCCCCTACACATTGGGCATGTGCCAGCTAAAATGGTGACCGAATCCGTCAAACACAATTCCCAGCCTCCGTCGCTCAGAAACCTTATCCCAAAGCCTATGACAGGCTTTCTACTTCACCAATAATGTCAATGTTTGTTTAGAGTGCAGCAAGCGCTACAATAAGGACAGCACTTTAAGCTACTCACACAAGTCAGGACAGACTAAACTTTTGTTACCTACAGCATCAATTTGATTTAGCTGGGAAACTTTATTTTTGATCTCTGCACACAGACAGAAAGGAGTCATATGGATAATTTACACAGACAATAGATAGCAATGTCTAATTTCCTTTGTGTAGTCATTTTTTTTATTTCTTTTCTTTGTGTTTTCCTGGAGTACTTGCATGAAGCACACAATTGTGTTCTTCTCTGAGTGGTTAACATAGCATGAAAAGAAATCCATACATGTCATGATATTTCAGCCACTGCACAATAGAGTAACATATATTATTATTTTTGGCTACTAAAAGCAAAACAGTGCAGATATTATAAAAGCAAATTACCAGAAATCTGAATTCCTAGAAACTATTTTTAATGTAAATAACTGTCCATGTATTTTGTGTGCAGTACAGGATCTGCTTTCTTCTATTACAAATTATGATTTAATAAATTTCTGCAGTCATTCATCACAGTTTTACTGAAAGATAAATGAAGGATGAAGATTCTTTTGAGGTAAAACTTTCTTGGACTTTTGTTATCCTCTAATTGTTCTTCTGTCAGGGTTCATTTTTGCACTCCCTGTGTAAGCAACACCTTTGCTGAAGGTAAATGCCATACTAAATCTATCATATTAGCTAGCTAGGCTTGTCTAGACCCTTGTCTAGGCCAGGGTCTTTTCCCTATCTGTCACCAATACCACATGAATCTCATTAAAGCTCGCAAAATCTTTTGCAGACATATACAAACCAAACTCGCATAAGAGAATATTCTTCAGAATATTGTCATATTCATTCAGGTTTTGTGCTGAAGCATAAGGATTTAAAGTCTTTATAATTTCTTAATCATATAATCGCGCATTTTCTAATTATCTGTATAGAGTCTAACCCTTTCAATGGTAACCCACTGACCTACAATAGTATTGTCTGAACATTCTGAAAATAAATTTTTACCTTACAGCCAATGCTTCTCCCTTTGGTGAAGTTCACATTGTTTTATAACCATGTGTTTAATTGGGTATTGCTTTGGGAAATTGTGTTGCTGATTCAGCAAAAGCCACAAGCTCTTTTGTAAGATCTAAAAGGCACTGCAGCAGTCCTATTTTAATGAACTTACATTTGTGGTGTAGCAGCAAAATATCTCATTCCAGTCCCCTGAAAAGATGAGAAAAAAAACTCTAAAAGAATAGTGAGCCGATTATAAAGCTACATTTTTAAAGATTTGGTAGGGCCAAACCTTGCCATTTCTGGGAATTCATGAAAAGCCTGTGAAAGGTCTACATTTTGTCTACATGACGGATCTTACAGCTGCATCAGCTTCTGGTATGTGAGCTAGGTCATTTTATGTGAGCTAGGTCATGAAGTCAATTGTTTTTCTTCTGTGCTACAGTGCACTGACTGCGCAGTGCAGGAAAGTTCGTAAGTGGCACATATCTCACAAATGCAAAGTAGAGCAGGAGGTCTGGTTATGTCTTACATATTTCTGATGCAGATTCAATGCAGTATTCATACTGCATTGGTTTCCTCCATCAACAAATCTTGCAAAATATCATGGAATTCAAGATTCAACAGAGACACATCATCCACTCTAGAAGCCTACATAATTTCCTGGGAAAATGATATCACAAAAAAGGAAAGATTCAGTATCAAATCAGTTTTCCATTGCTCTGGAATTCATGGGCTAAAAATGCCTTAGAAATACATCACATTTTTGTACAAAAATGTGTACAAAACTCTTCAACAAGGCTTTCACCTCATTATTTAGCTGAGATGGAAGGGGATATTATTTCCCCCAGGACAAATCTCTCTTTATTCATGTCACACATAGGATTTACCTCTTAAAACTGAAAATGAGATTCTTTCTAGTGGCTGAGATGCAAGAAATTACCATGTACAGCTTACTGTCAGCATCAGAATCCTTATGACTTATTTCTTTTACTCTCACAAGACATTTTCAATAGAAACACATTTTTGGGACGTACAGATAACCCTTTTAACACAGTGAATGATTTATTATACCATCACGAACTTTTACAGTGTTGCTACTGCTTTTAGAAGTTTTATCTTGTATTTCACTTGGATTGTGACTTCACTAAATTTTCTATTCAGAATATTTATTGTAGTTCAGGAAAGTGTGTGGACATATATGCATGTCATCTACCTTAATATTTCACCCCAATACATTATTGAAGAATGCTAACTACTTCAACTGCACTTTCAAGAACGAACTTCGAGGAGATCAAAAACAAAAAATTTATGTTGTTTTTCTGAACAAAAGAACAGAATTCATGGTCAGAGTTTTCATTTTACTGCCTCAATAACCATCAATTAAAACCACTTGGCTCAAGCACAGCATCAGATAAAACAAGCAGCACATAATGGAAATAGAGCCTTGCCGCAGCATCTTTGAAGAGGAGCACCTCAGAATCTACAGTGCTGATTTTGCTCTGTTTGATCTACCAATTATATCTTGCACAAAAGTATCCACATACCCCTGACAAAGCACTCTTCTGTTCGCATTATCTTTGCTGGACTTTCATAATACCCTCTGCATTTCATGTTCCTCTGAGAACACAGAATGAAAATTCAGACCTAATTTATTTTACAGCAGTCGAGACAGACCCACTAATTGGAACTGGAATAAGAGACATTGGATTGGAATAAAACCAGGACTTTATATGAAAATAGTTTCTTATGTATGTGTGTGTGTACACACGTACCTTTTAAAGTCAACTGACTTGCATAATGATCTTCTACGACCTTTAGTAATTCACCAGCTATTTGTGGGCTGTGCATTCAGCCACAATCCAGCTATGAACACAGAGAAGAAATAGCAGCACTGTCAAAAATTACATACAACAAAACTAAATTAACTCCAAAGAACCCTGCTACTCCCATTTTGACATAGAAGAAATATCAAATAGCCCTTTCATGCACGCACACACAGCAATTAGCCAAGGGGACAAGAGGCTGTGCAGTCTTTTCTTGGGACAGACCTATGGTGTAACACAAATTTTGAAAATAAATTAGACATATTCTTCAGTAAACTACAGCTTCTATTACACCACTGAGTTTCTCATGAGTACTTCTAAACAGCTGCTGCTGACTGCTTCAGCTTCTTGTGGTCAGTAACAGCCCTTGCTTCAAAACATGGGAATACTAAATCTGGAATTCAAACACTCCTGAAATCATTGAGAAAATTATGGTGTTTGATTTAGGAAGGAGTCACCACACTTTAAACCTTCTTTCACCTTTTATCTCCTACACAGGTAAATGATGGCCTTTCTGATTTTGGGGTTTTTTTTTTTTTTTCACTTCCCCACTCTTCCTGTCTGTCTTCCTCCCTCAGCTTCCCATAACTGAAATATTCAGTCACATTCCAAATCCTGGCTTCACCAAAATGGAGAAGTCCCAGATTTAAACATAACAGCAAAAGGGAAAAAAGAGCTAATGAATTTATTCACTTCTTTATGGCTTAACAATTTGGAACACTTCAGATAATGTTAGATACTTGAGTGTAAAGTACTTTCTTCTTATTACAGAAGAATCTGAATGGAAATAAAGGTTCTAGAAATTTATGCAATGATTCAGAAAAACATTTAGAATAACACTTGGATGCATGATAAAATTCATCCCCTGTTCAACCTTAAAAATCTGTCTTAAACCTAAAGCAAATGTAGAAAATCAATTAATTACATTCAATTTTGGTTAAAACAGGAAAAAAACCTATCCTGAGATGCTTTCTTGAAACCGTAGCAACACCTAACAGTATCTAATTTAGATATTACATTTAAAATAGCTGGTTACAATGTAGAAACAAGGAAACAGACCTAGTATGCTATCCATAGTAAATATGCCTCTTGTATAACACCTTGGTGGTATTGCTAGGGAAAAACTTGAGAATATCCAGTAAATATTTTTTGCAGTATTGACAGTTGTTTTTCTGTATTCTGTCATTGCTTTGAAAACTGCTTCTGAGCAGAGGCACAAAAAAGCCAATTCACATCATGGGAGACCTTCTACTCCCCCCTTACCTGAAACTCTACAGCAGAGATTTCAAAGAAAAACTGTTTGTATTGGACAATAGTGTAGAAAGTGACATCTAATGGCACCACTTCTACACTGTTTTTTAAATTAGAAAACTCACTCCTTAGGTCTTATGATGACTAAAGACTGAAAGCCATGCACCACACAATGTGCATGGGTTTCCCTCCCCTCCCCTCTGCATGTTGTAAATAAACAACATGCATCAGCTGATACTTACAGAAAGGCTCTATGAAGCAGAGCAGGCACTGTCTGTACACTGAGCGGTTCCAGCACCTTAACAGAATTAACTTGAGTTGGAACTGGCTTCCACTACATTCCTTTAGTAGCCTACAGAAGAACTATTCTTGATAAAAAATTATGAATTTTAAGTCCTTTATAATATGACTTCCTTAATACTGTGCAGTAAGAAGCTCTAGAATTTAATTGTACTTTCCATGGAAAAGTACTTTCTTTTGTTCATTTTAAATCTTCTCTGATTTTTGTTGGACATTCCTTTGTTCCCATATCACAAAATGCAAGTAATTCTTATTCCCTACTCATATTTCTGTACCATTCATATCTTTATATACTACTATCATATCTTCTCATGCAGCAATCCTAATCTATTGTGTTTCTCCACACTTACAGGCAGCTTTACAACTTTAACCATTCTCCTTGTCCTTTTAGATTTTATTAGTTTTACTGTGACCAGAGACAGGATCATCAGATCTGCACAGAGAATTTGAGAAGTAGACTTGAAAAATGAGGTTGGTTGTTCTCCATTCCCTTACTAAAAACTCCTAAGATTTGTCTTTTCTTATTGCCACCAAGCATTCAACTAGTGTTTTTCCAAGAAATACCCACAACAAATGCAAGATATCTTTTCCTGAGTGGTAATAACACTTTTAGAATTACTACTGCGTACCCGAATGTATATATATTCTGTGCAGAAACACCCATGAAACATATTACAGCAGGAAATGTTTCTGGATAGTCCTGCAATACTAAGAAAACGTAATGCCTGGAGGGTAGGGAACCAACACAATTTGTCATACCACCATACCACCTCAGAATTACAACTGAACAATATGCATCTACTCATCTCTATGTCCATTCCCCCTAAAACCATGATTATTCATAAATGCTTTTGACAATATAAAAAGAGAAGAACACACATTTACACATTTGGTGTTCAGCCATCATCCAAGAAGTCAAGCGCAGATATGCTCTCATCAGCTAACAGGCAGGTCACCATCAAATGCTTTTCCCACCACATAATATATCTGTTGCAGGTGGTGGTTGCTTAGCCAGGAATCTGTCACTGCTCTCAGACTGCTCAGAGACAGCACCTCAGCTCAGAGAGATAAATAAATTGCTTTGTCACCTATTATGAATCCTAGAGGGTTTAAGGACTGAAAGACTAATTTACAGCCTGATCCAGAGTATCCCAAGATCACTGGAAGTCACTGCATGTAGTACATGAAATTTTGAGCTTCAGGCAATTATAAGAAAAAGCTTAAGATGAAGGCTGTCCTACAGTGCTCAGCCAGCACACTGCCTGTTAATATGCAAGCCTGTGCACATCCATCCTCTGACCGAAGGCTTCTGCATACAAGTGCAGAATTGGGTTTTGTTATCTTTATATGTATCTTTAATACATCCATCTAAAACCAGGAAGATAACAGTAGCACACATGACAACAGGGATGAGAATGCATATAAGCATGCATAACAAACACTACACAGATACAGCAGACAGCAGACATGAATACATTTGTTAAGAACATGGGAATATAAAATATATTCTGTAGAAATGCAGGACAATGAAATAATTTCAAACTCCAGTAACTACAAATAATACAACTCTTCCTTTAAATAAAAATATCTTTGCTACATTTAAATTCATATTTTTCAGAAAACATTGTGAACATCTTTACCTGTCTTAGTGAAATCAAACAGTATATTATAAGGCACCAGAAGTTATTTCCTTGCCAGGTTTTCTATTTGTGTTCTCTGATTGTCTGGGTGTTTTTTTCATTTGCACCCAATTGAGCACTGCTACATCACCAGTTCCTTTGCACTGACCTGCTCATCTGTTGCAATAGCTTTTTTGTTTTCCAGCTGGTGATTCCATCTCCTAGCATCTATCATCCTGTTTTGGTACTTTATTCAATTTTACAAACTTGCCACTGCAAATTATTTGCACAAATGGAGAGTGATTTCTCTTTACATTAGCTCCCTCTCCTGAAGACTTGCTCCAGCAATGCACTCGCAATGCTAGGATAAATGGTGGGGAAAAAATGGCACAACCACAAACAGGAACTAATGAACTCAAGCACTCAAGGAGGAAAAAAAACCCAAAACTATACACTGGCAAAAGTAATACTAATTTTATAAGGTACAGGAAACCAAGAGAGCTTATCTTAGCCCTAGACACCTTGGAAACCTATTTCCTTAACTTACTTTATAATCTATACTTGCAGCAAACATCCTCCATTAGCCACAGTTAATTTAAATACGAGAAAAGAATAGCGGGATGCTTTATGTCATTTCAAATAACTGAAAACTTACACCGCAACAAATAACTACACAGCCTGTTTTTAACATCAGAAAGATGCACAAACCTAACAGGATCTAAAGAATGAACTATATATAATGCTATTGTCTTCAATTTCTGCTCATCAACTGAAGTACCCCTGTTAAATGGCCTTTATATATACTCCCAAATTAAAAAAAAAAAACAAAAAAAACAAAAAAAAAAAAAAAAAAAAAAAAAAAAAAAAAAAAAACACACCAAAAAAAAAACACCACAAAAACCAAACACCACAGAACTCACCCTGATAAATCCCAATAACAGAATAAGCTTTTCACTCCAACACTGTGCCTTATATACCCCAGGCAACACCCACAACCCCTCCCACAATGCCCCGGGCATGGGTGGGGCAAACCACCACCTGGGATAAAAGAGGTGGGATGAGCAGGGCTTTCTTTTTGGTTTAGTGTCTGTAGGCTGGGAAGGGTCCAGGAGAGAAAAGGGCTTTTCTGTAGAGTGGAGGTAAGTGTATTTTTTCTGAGATTGCATCATTCCTATTAGTTGTCTGAGATGGGGCACCGCGGACTTACTTTACAGATGGAGTTTTATGTGGCTAAGCAAGGATGTTTTGTTGTGTTGGTAGCACTGTTGTGGAGAATACCCTGTGTAATTGTTGGTCAGCACTAGCTTTCAGTGTTAACACTTTTGGCTTAGGAGCAGGGTGTGGGTATGAGCACTTGGGGAGCTGGTTTTTGGGTGAGCGCACAGTGCTGTCCAGTGGAACTTTACAGAGATGGAGCTTTAGGTGTGTAAGTAAATGAGGCTATCCACATTGGTGGGACTTTTCAGGTGGATACCACGTATAGGACATTTCCA
>JANHGB010062213.1:5490-16778 GCA_026283785.1 Coracopsis vasa
GGGAGGGAAAGAGGGAGGGAGAGAGGGAAAAAACCACACACAAGTAAGTAAACAATTTATTATGGAACATTAATCTCCTGTGAAATTATTTTTCTTGTCCTTTCAAGGCCCAAATAATTAAAAATTAAGACATGCTTTCTAAAAGCACACCAACCCTGTCCATCACCAGTCAGGTGAAAGCAACACAGCTTTAAGAACGTATTCATCTGAGATTGTTAACACTTGCTACTAGAGAACTAAAGTTATAAATTACATTAAACCCTGTGAATATTTAAACAAGTAAGGACTATAATCTCTGTCCTTAAACACTGTAAGACACATGTTCTTTTCCACTTGAAAGCTTAAGTGTTCTGCTGACTCTAGGGAGATTCCTCCTAGAATAAGTGTTAAGACAAGTATAGAAGACTTACAAATCTTTAGCAATGAGATTCTAACTAGCAACTAGTCTTATACAAGAAAAAATACATAAGGCTAACTATGTAGCTTTATAGGTCTATTATCAAAGCCGTATTGACTCTTGCAGTTAATTCTGAAATGGCATCACTTTGTTACATGAAATACAGTTTAAACCTTTTCTAAAGTTGTAAGATACTTCCCTGAACAAGCTGTCAATTTCATATTTACAGATCTAACATCAGTTTCTAAATAAATTTCTCTTGAAATTTTATCTTTAATGGTGGGTTACCCAAATTTCATATGCAAGCATGGAATTTTACTCAGTTTTAAACAAGATTGTTTGAGGCCTAGGGCTCTTTAACTAGTTTTTATTCTTATTCTTCATTTAAAATATACTACCCTTCACATATAGACTTAAGTACTACTTTCTTCTTCAGAATATTCTGCACATGTCTCCGGTCATTGTCCCCAAGGGTTTGAAAACACAGGTCACACTTAAAAGCAATAGCCAGCATCTGCTTCCACTCTACTATTCCTGTTTTCTTATTTTCATCTTGACATCAGAGAAAATTGGTCACAAAACTATTATTTTCAAGCTTCTTTAAAAATCATTTGGAATGTAACAAACAGGCTGCCAGTTATGAAAAATAAAATAATTACAGCAATGACAAAAAAGACTGGTCATTAACATGAACGCTTTTTTCTTAACCAACTTGTTCAAGCCAGAAATTCCAAATAGAAGTTAAAAATAGATTTTCAATAGCATAATGGCATGGAAACATTCTATGGTGAATAAAAAGTAGTAGGAAATCCTGATACAGATTCTAATGAATGCTTACCATAACTGCATAAAAATAAGTTAACAGATATTTGTAAACAAAATACTTTCAACTATGCTTTGCCATAGCAGCGCAAAGCTGTTATTTACATTAACCACTCACTTTAACTTCAGATAGACATACTATATTTCTTTAATCATTGGAGAGATCCTAAGTAACATTCCTCAGCTTCTTATTAGTAAAAAAAAAAAAAAAAGAAAAAAAAATGGAGACTAGAAGATGCCTAGTTAAACACCTGTGCGCATCATGAATTGAAATTCTCCCATCTCAAGTTTCATTTGAAAACTGCTTTGTAAGCTGCTTCAGTGATCCCCAAATGGATACTATGTTGCCCTGAAAATGCAGCTAGTTGAAATAAGGACAGAAAGAGGACACATACAGGGTGGACAACACAAGCTTGTTTGTGCTTTCTAGTTAAAATGTGAAATATACTGCTTTATCCTATACTAAGATGTTTAGGAAGAACCACACCACTGTCATCATTAATGCCTGTGCTTATTTAACCCAGTCTATAAACAGTAATACACTGTAGGTACATCTGTGTTTCAGTGCACTGGTCTACGGACAATCTCAATGGAAACAGTATAATCCAGATCAACATTCATCTTTCCCCAAGCAAAATAAATCCTGTTTCTTGCAGATCCAACTAGTCAAGAGTAAAGCTGTGTGCGTGTGCTTTTACTTCTTCCTGTCAGAGCCGATTCCTTCAGGGCAATGCCAGAGCAGATGGCATTTCACAGGCACAGCAGGATCTAAACTTCTTCAGTCTCCTAATCCCACCTTCAGGTTTCAACACAATTTTCCCTCCCCTACTATCAACTCATAAGACCACCAAAACAGCTTGTATCTGCAAAAATGCAGTTTAAATTAACTGAAATTTAACTTCGTACTGTGTAACAAGGATAATTCTAAGGGAGTGAGAATGTGTACAATACTATGGAATTGCAAGAGGGGTTTCAAAGAGCCTGTGAGCGCATTTACACATCACACTGTCTAGGTGGCAAACCAAATGAAATGAAGGCTATTGCAGGCATTGATCAAGACAATGATCACTTAAGACTTCTCACAGAAATATTCTTTTTAAAGTTAGCATCATTAAACTATACACAACATTGAATTTTAGTAACTACTAATAATGTTTTACAAATACAGAGATCAATCCCTACCTCAGAGAAATCTCACAAATGTCAATTCGCTTCCACAATTACAAGCCCAGCTCAAAGACCATCCATTTCTGTAAAGCATGAATATCATAAGGTTTCTTGGTCACAATAAGTCTCTCGCAGAGGATAACAAGATTAGTGTTTATCAGTCATCAAATGTTGAAAACCAGTAGGTGCACCAGTAGTTTGTGTGAAAGGATAAACTGTTTTGGAGAGCCAGAAGGTACCAGAAAAAAATTCAGTGATACCTGGTCATAAAAAAAACCCCTGTACTTCTTGCCCTATATTAATCATTTAAGAGTACCCAGAAATTTAGAATTCCTTTAAGAGATTCTACTAGACAGAAGGAACAAAATTTTATTCCTGAAGCTGCAAACAGGTATCACACAACAATGCTTAGGAGGTGGAAAAAAAAAAATAATAATTAAAACCTCCATATAAATTATGCTATGATTGGATCTGTAATGTTAAATTGACTCTTAAGAAAAATAAAAAAACCCTAAATGTAAATACAGGCCTTTAATTTTGGGTCACATTGGAACACAAATCATGCTAATCCTCCTAGTGTTAACAGTTAGCCTAGTATTTTTAGCTCCTATCCTGTTAAATGGGTTTAATCTAATAAAAAAAGAAAATGTAACATGACCAATAATGAAGATTTAAAGAAACACTCTAATACCATAAATGCCTATGCAGAGAGTCATATTTCAGCTTTTATTTCAATAAAACTGATAAAACTTACCTCTGCAAACCTTGAACTGCACACACTTTCAGAAAAGTTTATTCTGTATTATGAACTTTGCTGATAAAACCGTACTGACAAGAGATGCAACAGGCAGGTGTAACACAGGCTTGCTGTATCACCACCTAACAGTGGCACAGTTCCTTTGGGGTGGGGGGATACTGAAAGTACTCACCCCAAATTAAATCCCATGTGTATTTCTCAATTGCTCTTACCAGTGTGGATATAGCTAAACCAACATACCTATATTGCTCATAACACCAAAAAGTCTGGAATGTTCCCCATAAAAGAGGAAAGATCTCTCAAAATCAAATCCAAAGCACCCAAATACAGCTTTACATGGTACATTTCGTATGGTATCTTGAATAGTTTTAAATTACTACATTACATAGGAAAAAGATCATTTTAACATTTCATAAAACACACTTCCATTTATCAAATGAACAAGAAAAGGAACATTTGCTGCAAATATGCCTTTAACTTAGTGAAGGTACTTGGGTTTGCAACGCAGTATTGGGTAAAAAAACTTGTCAGGATTACCATTCAATCAGTCATTTAATTGGAAATATGTCAGCTTTTTCCACACCTCTTGTCCAAACTGAGGTTAGCACTGGGAGTTATGATTGTTCTGCATAGCAGCACTGGTTTTCATAAATATTGGACTGTCAAATAAGCAGAAGGATATAAAAGAGTATTTTAATATCTGTGCCCTTTTCTGTCCCACTCCCAGTAAATATGCACTTGTTTCAAAAGAACATACTATGTGTAAAAGCTAAGAAGAAGTAGGGATAGCCCATCACATCCAAACATACTCCTGTTCACCATCTGCCCATATCTGTATGAATAATGTCCTTTCCCAAAGCTGCATGGTCTGTTTTCAAGTCTAAAAATGCTCCGGAAACTACAATTTTATTTCAGCAGTCATTTGCTGTCATGCCATCTCTAGTTCCTAGAACACATTATTTTATCACACTCATCACTAAAGCCACACACTTAACTTGGTCTTCCATAAGGACAGATCCCTCCAATCTGCTTCTGTGACACTTCCCATTTCCAAACACCATTATCTGTCAGTTTACTTGTTACCCTGTGAACTCTAATTTATTAACATCTGTGGTTCCTGTCTGTTTGGAAGCCCCTAGTGCTCTTTTATTTCCACTAGATCCTTAGAGTAACTAATCCTCTTTATGCTTTGCTAACATTCTCTCATATATTACACAGCCTGCCCTTACCAATCCAAGCCCTCACTTTTTTACCTTTATAGTGCCTGCTACTGAGTTGCAGAAAAGTACCACTATTTTTTTTTCCATTAAAATTTATTCTGTTGTGTCTTTCTATCTTGTTAAGCATTGTTTTCACCCAATGAAAAAGTCATGGTGAACTGTATCCTTTCAGTCCCCTTTACTCTCATCTTAAACTATTCTTTCAGCTCTCTCTCCACACAGTTTTATAATGAAAAAATGGAAGAGATTTCAACAAAATATTCTGTGGCTGTAATTTCCCATGGTCTGCCCTCTCTTCTCATTTGGCAGGCAGAAGTTTCTCATCAGTTTTCCTCAACAAGATATTGCACCAACAATAGAACAGACTACATCTTCCAGTTCCCCTGCCTGTAATCCTCATCTTGGCACAAAAATACAATATTTACTTTATTCTATCTTCAGCAACTAGTATCTAAACACCTGACCCAAGAATTACACTTGGTTTTCTTCAGAGATTTGTTTGAACAAAGGTAAGGCTGCACAAAGTTTGCATTTTTAGGTACCCAAAGCCAGAAGAAAAAAGTTGTTGTTTTTTTTTTTTAAAAAAACAATTGTCAAATAAGGCACGGGCTTTAACAGAAATCCTGTCCCCTGGTTCTGGTATTAAGTCATGACATGAGAGACACTCTCATGTGGATTCTAAGAGTTCAGCTTACACTGCAGACTTGCCCTGTGTTAGGGCATATTTCATTTACTTCCCACTCACCTTTTTCCATAAAAATTGCTGGAATTTGCTATCTTTGAAACTTCCAAGGCCATAGTATTAAATCAGTTCACTTGGTCAAGTTCAACTATTAGAATAGTACTGTCAGGCATACACATGCACAGACATACATTGTTCCAAAAGATGAGTTTTTTCCTTGATAAAATATATCTGACTCCTTGTACTTCTCTTTCATTTCATATTTGACTTTACAGAATGTACTGTTCAGTGTGGAGGCTGTTCCCTTTGCTATTCTCGACACATTCCTGGGCACCTTTTTTCCTTATCTCTAAAATTTTCTTTCATGAGTTTTAAACGTCTTCCTAGTCAAAGCTGAAAATTAGTGCTTTATCCAATAAATCCTTTAGTTTTCTTTGACACAGTCAATCACGCAGTTCTTGGAACCGTCTCTTCCAACTTTCTCCATTTCTTTCCTACTGACACTCTGGCCACTCCTTTAACATGCCACCCTCACCTTCCTCCAAATTTCTTCAGCATTTCCACAGCAGCTGTCTTCCTCCTTTCTCCTTTTACATTATATTTCTAGGAAACCACACCCGCAGAAACAATCAACCCTTTTGCTACACTGACTGGTCACTTTGCCAGAGGACACCATCTTGAACGCTGACGATAGGTATCTATGGGCAGACTATTCCTTTCACCGTGTAATCCTTCTCTTTCTATATTCCACGCTCAGTTGTATCCCATTGAAACTGACTACATCCACAACTTAACACACCCATGTTTCTACCTTGATTTTCTCCATAAGACAAACAATAAAACCCCAAGAGATGCAAAGTCTGTTAGCAACAGGAACAAATCTTGACATGCAGACAAACTTGTGGCAACAGTCGCTGTAATCATTAGAACATTTGATATTTCAAAGAGTTAGTTTGTCAAATACATAGTAAGAAGAGTTACATTTTATGTTATTGGCTCTGCAATCAACAGGTAAAGGCTGATGTGTTTCTAGGGCAAACTGTATCTGAATTTAACAATTTTAAGACATTATAAAATGCATATTAACAGACAGGCTCTGCACTAGAAAGTTTATACCTCAAGTACTTAAGGACAAAGTATAACTTGTTTCAAAAATAGGTAACAGACACAGAAATAACTTCTCTGGGAATAGGGAATTACATTAATTTCAAATTACATAAATATTATAGACTCTTGCAATTGAGTCCTCATCTTTCTAAAGGTAATGCATCAAAGGTACAAGATAGCTTGGGAAAGAAACTGGGGAAAGGTGGCCGTCAATCCAATAACCTAACCACAAGACAATTCTTCCTGTAATTAACAGTGTGCAACATGAAAGCAGTCTTCATCCATGAAATATCCCAGCCTCCTACATATTTGAGCCTAGTCAGGTAACTAGGAAAAGTATCAGCTCTGCTTGCAGATTGTTTGGGACACATATCCTGTATGTTTAGTTACAAAGGCCTACTCTTTACTTAAGGAATAAAAATTTCCTGATACAGAGTGCTTACAAGATCTCCAATAGTGAGAAGCACCTTGTAGATTCCAAATTCTGATTTGGTTTTCATGTGGAAAAAAATAGAAATCCAGTGCTAAATATACAACTGTCAATGAAGACAATCTCTTTGACACCAGCAGCTGTAGGTACAGCTAACAAATTGCATCCAATTAATACTTGCAATCACCTACACAAAATTTATACTACCAATCAGTACTGAAGTCACACTGCTAATAAACAATTCCTCTTTACAGCCAAGATGAATACTGAGATAAGAATACAAAAAGGCCATTTACTGCTTAAATCATGAATCTCTGTGAGCAGAAGTATTAATACAGTAGAACTCAGAAAAGACATTACATTTGCATAATTTTTAGCCTTAATCATAGTTGTATTGCTTCCTTCTCTGTGTAGTTATGTATTTTGACAATGGCATTTAAGTATACTCACATAAAAAATTAAAGATACAATCTATTCAAGACTCTGTCCTTCCACCTCAAAACTACATTGTGCTTACAGGATCCTGCTCACAGGCCTCTTTCCACTTCTACCCCAGAAAACAGTGATAGCTCCGTCCAGTTCCAGTATGTGCACATTTCTGGTTGTACATACCTCTGTCATGTGTCCTTCTCCTCCACCGCATGCACACAGACCCCTTAGAAATGCTGGCTTGAACTTATTAATGAAAATACAAGCCAACTTTATATCATTATTTTCTTGTGTATTTAATTAGACAAAGAGTCTGTAAAATTTGAAATCAACAAGTAACCGAAAACTTAGGGTCAGTACTAGCATTCCCTATTTTCCTTAAAGAGTAACAAAAATCTCCACAAAAGGAAGATTTTTCACTATTGGAACAATCAGCCATTGGAATAACCTCCCCAGGGAAGTGTTGGATTCCCCAACATTGGACACTTAAAACTGAGCTGGGACAGGGTGCTGGGCCACCTTGTCTAGACTGTGCTTTTGCCAGGAAAGGGTGGATCAGATGATCCTTGAAGTCCCTACCCACCTGGTATTCTATGGTTTGATACATCTGGCTTTTTTTGTTCTTATATACCCCTGTTTGCAGAGGTTCATATAAACCTGTACATACAAGAGGTTCACAACAATCATAGAAAGTACATCTAATGGAATCACAGTAGCAAGTTAGCTCTCAGTCATCAAAGTATTCTTGTCATGATGAACCTGTAGCACATCCCTTTTATTCCACTGATCTTCCAAACAAGGCTCATTAAACTCACTCTTAAAATATTAATATTGGAAAAGAAACATTGTAATTTTTTATAATTAACTACAAAATATGCAATTAGTCCTTAAAGAAAATTCACACAATAAATGTTCTCTGAAAAGCATCAAGTGTGTACATTCCCTCTGTTTCAAGGAAATCATATAAAAACCTTGTAGTGTTTACTCAAATAAAGTCACACACATTATGGGCTTACTTCTCTCTCCCCCGCCCCCAAACAATTGATGTTTTATTAGCTCTGCAATGTTTGATCTCTCTCCAAGTCACACAGGAGATCGGAAGATTTAACCTGTGTTATCCTTCTAAAATCATATATAAAATACTGCACAAAACATATCTATGAATCTCATTTAAACTGTGCTTAATAAAGGACAAATATTTATTGTACAGCATAACAGACTATTAGAAAAATAAAGAACTTCAGATCTCTGTTATTTCTGTTCACTTCTAGAGATAACAAAGATATCAAATTCTGGAAGTCTACCAACCAGTTACATTTTATTATGAACACGTATGATTTAAGTACTGCCAATAAATTCTACGTCTTCAGTTATGGTTGACGTTTATGACGTTACTTAAAGAATAATAAATGCCTTAACTTGAAATACGTGCATGCCTTTAGGAAGTGAGGCAAATACCAACGGAAGCATTTACTAACTTGCATGAGAACAAATATCTTCTATCACCTAGGAACGTTAATGAAACTATATTTTCTGGGGGTTTCATATTGCAGACAAATGTGGGGGGAAAAAAAAAAAAAAGAGGAGACTCACTATCCAGAAGGGAAAGAAGGGAACAGAGAAAGCAAGTTATTATACAGCACTCCCTATGTACCTTAACTGCTAATACAATATTTTAATGTTTCTTTCATAGTATGCATTTGATAATTTCAAACTTATTGAATGAGTTGTTTCTGAAGCCTTTTACAGCATACTTGCATTTCAACCTCCTATGCAAAACCAATTACCGCTATATTACTCTACTGTGCAAGTGCAGGGAGAGAAACGCTCGGAAACTACTCCACCGTTTCAGATTCATCTCGTATTTTCTCAGACCTATCTCACAGTCAATCACATCAAGTGCATTACGGAATATACGTCAAAGCAAAATTAGAAAATTTCATTTAGTAGCCATCAATTTCAGCCACAACAGTAGTAGATGGGGGGTTCTGTAGCAACAATCACTTCCCAGAAACTGTTCGTTCGCACGTTTAATGAATACACTGCCCTTATTCTCCTTCCTATAACGGGCTGATAATTCACTTGCAGCAACCTCAGGCCAGTTTCACCGGCAACACAACTCGACGTTCCTGCAGTTCACGTGCAAGTTCCCAAATAAAGTTCCCAAATAGTTCCCCCCACTACTCCCCCTCTCGGGGTTTACACTACAAGAAACAAGACTCATTGAAAAGTTTTCCGGGAGGTAGAAACCAACAGAGTTCCATTCAAGAAAACTGAGCGGTTCGGGCATCCCTCCAGACTCTACTGAACAGCTCTCTCTTCAGTAAAAGAGGAGTTTAAATCACATCAACTCAAACCTGATGTTAATTTATGTGAAGCGAGGAAGAGAGGATGAGACGGAGAGAGACAGACAAGGATATCTGCAAGGAAGAACAGCTGCTACTTAGACAACACCAACATTTGATAAATCATGTCCCTCAAAACCTGGTATTTCTTTAGCATTTAACAATCATTTTGTCGACAGAAAGCGGGAAGAACCAGTTGCGAGCAGCTAGAAAGCTGTGGTTTCTTTCTCTCATAAAGTCTGTCAGAAGCGAAGGAGGTGGGCTTTGGAAAAGAAGCAATTAGAATAACAAGGTAGCTGATAGCTGAAGATGTTTGGTTTGGAATTTTGTTCCAATCAATAAGAATTACTTTTTACTATTTAAGATCGTACAAAAAGCAAGCGAGCTATAGCAAACACATTATTATTGCTTAGCTTCTATATAGACATAAAGTGTTATATCGATTCTACAGAACCGAGATGAGAAACTCGCTAAGGAACTAACGTTCTCCTCCATTCCTCTAACAGGAGCTTGTCAGCCAGACATCCAGCACAAACACATACAGCGGTTAGGAAAGCGAGTGGCGCTCACTCCTCAGAAAGTTTTTTCCTCCAGTTTCGGAGACACCTACCTGCTCTCTGGAAATGCAAGGCAACGAGGGTCTCCTAAACATTTTGCAGCTGCCATAGTAGCTAGCCGAAGTTTCCCCTAAGGATACGCAGCTAGATCTTCTCCTGGGTCTGATCACAGGCACTTTTTCCTCCACGCTGGGAAGCCGCGATTGGTGATGATGCTGATGGTGCGCTCCTCGTCTCTGAGCAGAGAAGATGCCGTGCTCCCCGCCACAGAGTGCCAGGAGGCAGCCTGCTACCCCGACCGAGCCGGCCAGCAGCGGTCTGAGGGCGGGGGGCACGCAGTGAAGGCTGGTGAGCGACACCAGCCACACCAAGCTGGAGAAGACCAAGACGAGAAGGCTCCGGCGCAAATTCAGGGAGCTGTGCAGCAGGGTGAGCGCTGCCACCGAGCCCAGCACTGTCAGGAGCCTGCCTAGGACCATCTGCGGCTCGGCGGGGGGCTGGGGCTCCTCTTCGTGCCCCTCCGCGGGCAGCAGACACTGCAGCGCCACGAAGTCCCCCGAATAGCAGCACACGGGAAGCGCCAACAGCCACCAGCGGGTCGTGCCGCCGCCGTGCTCCCCGCGCCTGCCACCGGCCAGGTAGCAGGTGAGGAAGAAGAAGGCACAGGCGATGCTGAAGAGGGGGCTGAGGCAGCGGGTCAGGCACAGCAAGGCGTGCAGAGGCCGGGGGTTCCGCCAGCTCCTCTCGTCCTGCTGGCTCCCGGCGCTGTCCCGGTCGTGAAAGGCCAGGAGTGAAAGGACAACAGCGGTCAGGGCTCCCAGGCAGAGTAGAGCCCGGCAGGAGTTGGAAAAGGTGGCGGCGGGGAACTGCAGCAGAGAAAAGAAGCTCTTCGGAGGGTCCTGCCTCAGGGGGGTCGCGCAGCTCTTCACGTAGCCGTTCCGCAGGCTCTCCGGGCTGCCTCCGCCGCCGGGCAGCGCCAGGGGGGCAGCCGCCCCGCCGCCGTCCAGCTGCTGGCAGTGCTGCGGAGGTCGGATGGGTCCGTGGTGGGAGGCGGCCACGGCGGCGGCGACTTCTCTCTCTTCCCTCATGGTGGTTGGGGACGGGGATGAGGCGCGGGTCGCGCTAGCTCCGGCCCGGCCGCGCCTCCCTCATCTCCTCAGGAGGAAAGCGCCGGGCTGAGCCGCCGCTTCTCCTGCGCGGGCAGCGGCGTCCGCAGCATGGTGGGTGAAGACGGGAAAAGAGAGAAAAAGGTAACAGTCTCGCCCGCTCGCTCGCGTTCCCCGAGCGGATCCAGCGGCGGGGACTCGCTGTCGCCTCCCAGCGTCCACCGGCGGCGACGGAGCCCCGCCGGGGGTGGGAGTGAGGCGGCGAATAG
>JANHGB010062218.1:0-22610 GCA_026283785.1 Coracopsis vasa
AAAGTTGGGGCTGTTCAGCCTGGAGAAGAGAAGGCTGCGTGGAGACCTCATAGCAGCCTTCCAGTATCTGAAGAGGGGCTATAGGGATGCTGGGGATGGACTGTTCATTAGGGACTGCAATGACAGGACAAGGGGTAACAGATTAAAACTTAAACATGGGAAGTTTAGACTGAATATAAGGAAGGAGTTCTTTACTGTAAGGGTGATGAGGCACTGGAATGGGTTGTCCGAGGAAGTTGTGGATGCTCCATCCCTCGTGGTGTTCAAGGCCCGGTTAGACAGAGCCTTGGATGACATGGTTTAGTGTGAGGTGTCCCTGCCCATGTCAGGGGGGTTGCAAATAGATGATCTTAAGGTCCTTTTCAACCCTAACTATTCTATGATTCTATGATACTTCTATTCTATGAAAACCAACTTTCAGTTCATTAAACAATCTCAGATATTCTGATATTTAAGCAACTTAATGTAATAGGAATTTTCACTTCTTAATTGTTTGATCATGAGTAATTAAAACATCTGAACCTTTCTGAAGGCTGAAGGAATACACATAGTTGCAGAAAATGAATGTGTGAACTTTTCCAACATGTTCATAGCCTGTATCTTCCTAAAAGACACAGAAGGCTCAAGAAATTAATTTTCTTATTTGCATTTTAAGTTCATATTTTTAGACATCTGTAGACATATTCAGAGAAAGGAATTGACATGATTTAAAATATGTAAAATTTCAATGGTTAAATCTAAGCTGGATTTCCCTTAGAAGTAGTAAAGAAAACTGTAATTCTGAGGTGTGAATCCTCTAATCAAAGGCAGACAAGCTAAGATAAATGCACCTTGAAAGTAATTATTTATCTCTGTTGACTTTACAGAGTGCTAAGCTGACTGGCCATGATGGCCAAATTAATTTTTCCCAGAATCAGAGCACTGTAATGAACTGAAAACTAAAAGCTTCACCTCCACAGGGTCACATAACATATTAGAATCAGGTACTTAGGCTTGTTGTAGTCAGTACTAAGAGAAAGGCACAGCTTACGGTTATGCTGATCAAGCCAATTCCCAGAAACAATTTATGAACAATTAATGAACAAGATACATTTGAACATATGCCTTTTTGTGAGATACAAACACCTTATTCAGTGTTCCTCATTAAATTTGGGTTATACTTTCCTCCAAATCATGGACTTTGGTATTTTTTCTGGACCCTGACAGTCATTCCTACATTCACAATAGCTTGTCCTCAGCAGATTCATTCAGAAAGTTCTCACACACACTTGGAAATATCTAGTGGAGTGGAAATACAAACTTTAGGACATCAAGAACATGTCTCTTGCTCAGTGGTGACTGCTTCAGCCACTTCTTTACTAGGCAGAAATTAGGCAGAAGTAAGCAAATGCTCCAGCTGCGTTTTGAAAAACTGGACTGCTGTGTTGTCTTTGTGTGCTGGGCCTGTTCTTTGTCCATCAGACCTGCTCCAGGAACTTAGGCAAGTAGACCTTAGAAGGAAATTAGACATCTAATTATATCTAACAATAAATCTCTGCATATGAATGAAAACCACAAGTTACTTCACATGGGTCATACCTCTATTAGCCAACTAAGTGAGCCCAGCTCTGTTCTCTCACACTCAGTTGAGTAAGCACAGGAGTATTAGCTAAAATCTTAAATCAGCCAAAAGAGGACATTTGACTCCAGACTGCCTCTTAGGAAAGGTGTCCAGCCTCTTGTAACTCCTAAACAAACCTGGGAAGTGTATGGAGAGTGAGAATTTAATACCATTGAGGTACCTTTTTATTTAAACAATAATAATAAGTAATTTAAACAAATATATTGTGCCCAAATACTAGAATCAACATAATTGAAAGTAATTTTTTGTTGTAAGTTAAAGAAACCATCAAACATGGGTATTGGTGTAATTAGGTAGCTCCTAAAAGCAATTTTATGAGCTATTCTTTTACATTTAAAAACAGTCTTTTTGAATCACTTTCCTGGACAGAAAACCATCTCCTTCATAACTTGAAAAATATCATATCTCACTAGTAAACCTCAATTTCTGAATTCAATATTTCCAGCCCCGAAGGAGATATTAAGCCATACTTATCAAGCAGTGTGAGACTGAAGAATAGCCAAGAAGGACTTATTAAAAGACATGAGCTTAAGTCTTATTGAAAGTCAATTGTTCTTAGACTGCTAAGTCATTCCACTTGTCAATAGCATAGATAAATGTGGTTTTTATCTTATTCCTCTTCGAGGAGGAAAATGTAGAAAAACGAAGGAGACATCAGTAGGTGCAGGAAAAGAAAAATGAAATGTCAAGATTAAAACTCAGTATTATGCTAGACATTACCTGTGAAGTATAGAGAGCCTTAATTAACAAGTCATCTGCAGCAGCCCATAAAGCATAGTTTTAAAGGAGTATGAGATGTCTGTATTTGTTATTCCCTATTCTGTGTCTGGGTTTTTAACTTAGATATCAAGTTCTTCACTGGCTTTTGGCTCTACCATGGTGAACACAAATAACAGTGTTTTCATACATGAGCTTTACAGAAGAATAAATTGCACATTGATATCATTACATATTAAAGACAGAAAACATCTTTAAAATAATCCAAACACAAGTATTTATTTTAGGTCTCTCATCCATCACTATCAGGGAAGATTTCAGACACATGAAGAATCTTTTTTTTAGTTCCCAGTTAAATCGTCGGTCAAATTTACTGTCATTCACACAAAAAAAATTATCATGGGTGGTGTTACTCCAAACACTCTTTATGCCAGAACAGAGATATAGGATATTTTATACCACTCAGAACAATCAATATGCAATTGGGAAGCATTTCCAAGTTACAGAACCTAAGACATCATCCCTCAAAAACTGAGGAGTTTGTGATAAGCTAGGTACTCCAAAAATATATGAATTATATTGGAGGTCTTTCAAACCCTGAAGTAGGAAGACATGAGAATAACCTAAAATATCTTTGTTTCTTCTTCCAGCCTCAGGCTGAGTAAGGAACTTCCTACAAACGTTGCACTGAATTTCATGGGAGAACTCTGGGAAGATAAAAATAGCGTAAATTTATCTTGGAAGATAAAAAATATGGTGAATTTATTTTTTCTATAATGATTATGAAACACATTATATAAAATAAACCCTTGTTAGCGTTGTGTAAAACCTTGGAGAAAGTGTGACAATACCATCCTTCTTCCTTTATCTTCAGTGTTGTAAAAATTTTTCAGAAATAATATTCCACTGATGTGGGAAATAGCAACATATCCAGGTGGAACTCATCCAAATCTACTCCACTAGGCCCTCACAAGAGCTTTAATGACCTCCATTTATACCAATGGACAACTTAATGCAGAAGAAATTATTGTTAATATGTATGAAAAGGAGCCTTTGACAGGCATAGCCATTCACAGATTCACCAAGTGACTAATAAAGATCACCTTTGTATCTGCTATCTTCTGTGAATTACTGATGTTGCTGGAGACAGAACAAATTAGCAGGTCATGAGGAAAGAAATTTAAGCTCTAATAAATAAATTAGGTTAACCTTAATATCCTGTTGGTCTCCAGTATTTTTCTCATCTGTTTTTCCTGTGTAGCAATGCTGGCATCAAGAGACTCGACATAAAGTATTTCCTTGAGGAATTTCTCCTAACCTTTCTTAGCTTCAAACAGTTTTTATCAATAACTACCAAGCCAGGAGTAAGGTGACTTCATTGGAGGTAAGAAGAAAATAAAATAGGAAATGAAAGGGGAACAAGCCTTCCTAAACTATGCACTTTTTAAATACTTTGCATCAAACAGTCTTTGGACATACATAGGCCTACTAACTGGGAAGACAGGTGGGCAGCAAACAAAGGAGGAGGGAGTAATGAGAAAGAGAGTGTGAGAAGAAAAACAGGGGAAAGAAAGAGAGGTGCTGAGTCAAAGAGTGAGGGGAGGAGTGAAGGAAGAAAGAAAAGAAAGTGGAAGGGAAAGAAAAAGAAATACAAATAAAGGACAGAGAAGACATAAAAAAGAAGAAAGAAAAAGTTGCAGAGAGAGGTAACAGGCAGATTTAATACAAAATGATAGTGTGGTCATAATGTCCCAAAGCACACAAGATTTTCTATCAAGTTAAAAAAATTGCAGTTAAACATGGAAAATTCAAATTAAATATTTAATGAAAAGAATATTACTCTGCTGACTGAAACAAACTAGACAGCACAGCTAAAAATCAAAGCCCTGCTGCCTAGTTAAGCTTTGTCATTGCCTTAAGACTACTCACAGAGAGCGCTGCTGAACTCAGGTTTTATAGGTTTTATCTTTAACTGTGAGTTTCCATCCTTTAGTAATTGAAG
Source organism: Coracopsis vasa (assembly GCA_026283785.1). Classification (NCBI taxonomy): domain Eukaryota; kingdom Metazoa; phylum Chordata; class Aves; order Psittaciformes; family Psittacidae; genus Coracopsis; species Coracopsis vasa. Next base: position 4,341 of record JANHGB010062218.1, read on the forward strand.
ACCAGCCAGTAGAGTTCTTTTTATGTTGCTTTCTAGGTGAATGTTTCTAAGGCCAAAGTTGCTTTTTAATGGAAAATAAAATACTGTTTCTGCAGTAGAAAACAAAATGTTGTAGATAGCAGAGCACTTTCTTAAGCATGACCAGAACACATGGAAAGCAGCCAACCCTATGATCCACATACACCTGTTAAAACTGCTGAAGTAGCATAGGAGATAAGCAGGGGAGCACAGCAGGGTATGGAAAATCATCAGGCTACCAAGAAGGCTGAAAAATACAGGTATTTTTTTCTTCTCTCCTTTTTTTTTTTTTATTCTGTCTCAAGTACTAACAGTAACTTCAGGGAAAAAAATAATAAACCGAATCTAAAGATTTATTAGATTCCACTCAGCTGGATATTTCACCCAAGGCAATGTGTTTGTCATGTGTCTTGAACGAGTCTATGATTCCACATAAGAGTTGGGATTGTCCCATAACATCCCCTTTCTGATATACACTTTGTTTTAGAACAACTGCGTTGACATATGAAACTAACAGCTTTTATTCCAGGCAGCATTAATTCCTGCCGTATTCTATGGCAGTGGGACTAAAGACACTGTTCTGTGTTCAGAGCACCAATCACTACTAAGCCTTGAGTCTCATCAGAGACTGTGAATTTTTGCTATTCAAACAGTAAACGCAGAAGCAACAAGCTGATGTGGTAAAAAAGTAAATTAACTCCTTAAATAGGTGGATATACACAAATCTACTGGAAATAACCGCAAGTGGCTTTTATTCTTTTAATAGAAGATTATGTAAGTCTATCCAGAAACTGTTTCTAATGTATATGATCTTTGTGAGGAATTAAGTTCAAAAGCCCTTCCTCTCCATTCTTTTTTCCCATTCCTTTTTCTTTTTCTCTTTTTTTTTATTAACCTAAATGTAAAGGGTTTTAAACCCATACCCACATCTGTTCTCTGCATCCTGCTCTTGGCCTTTGGGGTGGTTATGGGTAATGACATGACAATCATTGTGTTTCTGTACTGTTTCATAGTTTTTTACCCTCAAAGTATGGAAGTATAACTAAGTATGGTCACTCTACTTAACAGCTAGACATTAATTACTATTTTTAATGAGGAAAATTAAATGGAAAGACACTTAAAATGAGGCTGAAATTATCTTAATTTTGAAACGGTTACCCAAAAATAAATGTTCAAGAAGTTCAGTTTAAAGCAATTAGGAAAAGAGGCAAGTATACCCACTTAATTGATTGGAATGCACCTGTCAATTTTGTTTAAAATTATGTATTTCTTAAATCTTTGTTCCTAAGAAAAACAAAGAAAAAACTAAACAAATAAACAAACAAACCACACACACACAAAAAACCTCTTATTAGAAATGCTGAGTAATCAAATGTAAAAAACATGGAGGTTTTGGTTGTATCCATCCTGGTAAGCAAAACTGTGTCAGTGCATTAGTTTAAACAGTAGCCTTCGGTCATTCTTTCAGTATAAGCATCCTCCTGGCAATGCTGACTCTGCAATTCAATGTTCAGGCACAAGGAAGGGAGCAGCACATGCCAGTAATAGTTTTCATAGTGGATCTGGATAGGATCTCTGTTTTGCCTTGTGGATCTAAGTAACATAAACAGTGTCATGCCTTTCTGTCCCTGCTTTACTTACTAAGAGGCAATAAATGTTCCTGCACTGCCAAAATCAGATACTGGTCCCCTAATCTCATGTCATCATCACTGCACAAATGTCAGTTCATTCGATCACCACTTACCAAATCATGTAGTTCCCTTCTGAAAATTATTCTAAGTGATTTCTGAGAAACAGCTTTGCTCCAGGAAGAGCTTCCAGAAGGTACAATGGAATAAGCTTTAAATTTCTCCCCACCAAAATTTCTTCTGGCCCTATGCCAGAAGGTTTATACCCTCTAAATAATCTCATATTTTATGTGCCATAAGGTATGCATAACTTGCATCAGTTTCATGTCATGAAAAAAACATGTTCTACAAGCTGAAGCATAGTCACTATGATTTCTATCACCCATGCATACATACATGCACACACACAAACTTGTGGAAGTTTTATCTTAGGTTCAAAGAAGCCAAGGACCAAGTGCTTCATACAAAGGGTGCATATTTTGCTCAGGAAAAGGTGAGATGTGGACAGAGTGGATGCATCACGGAGTATCACTTGACACAGAAGTCAGGAATCACTCCTTGAGACTAATGGTTTTAATATTGCAGTTGTAGCCCATGTTCCATCTGTGACTTCCTGTTGGAGAATGGGTAAGGATCCCATGGCAGCAGGTGGAATTATGCTCCTTTTTTCTGAAAAGAAGGCTTAGTTTATCAAAGCAAGCAAAAAATTATGTGTCAGATGGAAATTAGTTTAATTCACTACTGGTCCAAATTCAAACTATGGTCCTAGCATGAGCTGATAAGTGATAAGGAATGAGAATGAACAAGTTCATGAAAGTAATATTAATTATTTTTTTTTTAATAAGCAGAGAGTTAGATCTGTGTTGGATATTTTTAAAATGCTGTCAGGAAGATTATGACCCATTATCAGTCTTCTGAGAATTGAACTTCCCACATCTTTCCTAATATAGAGCAGAATGTTATAATGCAATCTAACCCATCACCAGCTGCTTCATTGAGACAACAAGGAACTTCATAAACAGAAGAACTAACGAAGCCTGGCTATTAATGAATTTGTGTCTCAATTTTGTTTGGATTTTTAACTTGTACTACAGATATAGGGCTTAAACCTGATCTTTGTTAGAATTCTTAGGCTTCTTCAGGAAAGAATTTTTGATTAAAGTGTAGAATTTCTGATGCTTATGAATGCACAATATTTGATTAATTATTTTCCCATAGATTAGGACAGTTACAGTACCTCTCTATGCTAAATATATATTAAAAGAAGTTGCAACCCTGAATAGTTTCCCTCAGGAACAAATGAAGTAGAAACTATTTCCTCAATCCAGCTGTTAGTGAAAAAGAACCCCAAAACAAACCTGAACCAAACAAACACACACACACACACACAAAAAAAAAATACCCCACACCAAAAAGAAACAACCTCTTTCTTTTTATGTAAACCCTGCTTAAAACAGGAACAAGAGTTCATCATTTATTAGGGCAGAACGCATATTTTCTCCTTGTCCTATCCATTCCTCCTGCGTTACTCATCTAAAGGGCTGGATCACACAAGACTCACACGTTAGGTAGAAGTTTGTTACCATGAGTGTGGTGAGATGCTGAAACAGGTTGCCCACAGAAGCTGTGGATGCCTCATCCCTGGAAGTTTTTGAGGCCAGGTTTGAAGGGGGTTTGAGCAACCTGGCCTAAGTGGAAGGTGTCCCTGCCCATGGCAGTGGATTGAAATCAGGTGACCTTTAAGGTTTCTTCAAACTCAACCCATTCTATGATTCTATGAAATACAGAAAAAAAAAAATCTTTTCATTCTTCTCCATTTCATGAATCCAAGAAAATGCGTTAAAGACTTCACTCAAGAAAAAAAAAAAAGTATGGATAGTATTTATGGAGTGCTTCTGTTAAACAAAACCTTGAGAAAATAGTAGATGTCTTAACTATGCTATCCAAAATAATATAAAAGTATTGATCCAGCCCTTGATGAGACCATTAGATGGTGTTTGTACATATATACACACAAAAAATTAAGTACCTTCAGGGCCTCTAGAAGCATGACTGGATGCTCAGACATGAACGTGAGAATCCAGAGACATTAAAGCTCTCTAGCCAGATCCCCAGTTCACAGAGGAACTTGGAGTTCAAAATATAACCTTGGGAAAGGAGATCAGATATTGTGATGGAAGGAAGCCTGAGAAGGATTAAATCAACCTCACTCAAGGGCTTCAGCTGAAATGCTAAAATGGATTAGCAGAGGCCCACAACCAAAGTGTTTTGATCTGTATCCTACCTAAACTGTTTTATCTTCATCTTATATATCAGTCACTGCTCTTTAAATCCATGGTTTGTTTTCTAAAAACTCTCCCAAAGTATAAGTTTTAGAATAATTAATAAACCCAGTGTTTTAATTTTACTTAAACTAGCAAAAAATGTATTAAATTAATCAACTTATTGGTCTCTCCACTATAACCAGTCCTACCTGTGGGCAGTCTTCTCCAAGGCTGTGAAATCCCATGCAATACTATGAGTATAAAAATGAGACTCATTTGCCTTACTGTGTCTATTGCTTCAACTCCTTGCAGACAAGAGTGCTTTGCACTTTTGTGTTCCTATCATTTGTTCAGTGTGCACCACCTATGATGTTCCTGTCTTTCAGAGACTCAACAAATCTCCAGATGAACATTTTCTTTCACATCAAGAGTGCTTGCTGACCCTCAATTTTTTTATTTCCTTTTTATTCGTTCTTATACATGTTCTTTTTCTTCAATGTCAGTAATCTAAAATTCCCTGTATTTCGTCTTTTCATATTATATTCATGATTTCTTCTCTGCTTAGCTGACATTGTTTGTACCCTTCATTGTCCATTCTCAGTACTATCAGAAATTTTAACAGTTCTTAGAATCTACTTTCCATCATTTTCATTGAAAAGGATCTCCATCTCCATTCTTTTTTTCTATCTTGGGAGATATCAATCTGTTCAATTCGACTGAGAAACAAGGCAGAGTAAAGGTGAAGGGTTTACCCAAACTGACAGGGTACTGACTATCTGGAACCTTTGTTCATTGCCAGACCCACAGAGCAGTGAGATAAGAAGCAGAATTGAATACAGTCTTTCTGATGCTTCAAGTAGGTGATAGATACAACTGTTTTCCCTCTTCCTTTTCTTTGATCCTAATCAACACTAACATGTTAGTTTATTTCTTTAAGATTGGGGACCAGATCGAGGGCAGTTAAGATGACATAAACCTGGAAAAAATAATGACAGAGTTAGGCATTCATATTATATTCATGTGTATTAAGACAGAGAACTGAACATATGAATACTGTGATAAGCATTCATATTCTGAATAGAAACTGTCTACAATTTAAGCACAAATGTGGCTGTGCATTATATAGATGTATTTAATCTGGGTTTAAATACATCTGGATTTAAATACATTTAATCTGGCTACCTTCAGTATTAACATTTAGCTGTGGCCATACAGTTCAAAGGATACCCAACTACTTGTGCCGTGTACTATTTGTGTTCTGTATTACTTTGCTGAGCTCTGAATTGTCACAGCTATCCCACTAGCAGCATGGGTGAGAGCTAGGCTGCAAAAAGGCTGATTTTGTCTGTATGAGTTGCTGTCACACTAGTGATCACATCCTGTAATCTTATTATCTTCACTATCTCAGCAGTGACTCCAAACTGAGACAAAGCTCAGAACTGTTACACTGGTTCCCTTCTAAGCACAAGCTCCCACTTGCTTACAGAAACAGGAGGATGGAGGGATTCTAGGTCACAGCATTCAATTCTTCTTAAAAATTAAAAAAGATCAAAATTGTCCTGATTGATGACACAAACCTCCACCTTCTTATAATTTTAGTCAATGAAAAATTAAATTAATATAAAATTAAATCAAGATAATCAAAATCAGGCCTGAATTCTTTTAATGTTAAAATAATAAACATAGAATTGTACTCAAACATCAGTACTCTGACTCTAGGATTGTACTTATTAGAGAAAAATGTTACATAGTGATACAAAGCAAGAGGCAGGCAACAAGATAATGAATACTGTCACAGCTAACTTTCTTAGAAATTGCAAGGGAAGAATTCCACACCTCAAAATGGGATAGCCAAAATCCACGACCTGTAACACAGAGTTAGAAAACTAACTGGTTTTAAACAACATGAGATGTGTGTATTCAAAAGCAGTCCATTCCTTGGAGTCTCAGTGACCAAGAGAGGGTCTGGAGAAGACCCCTGTCTGCTCATAATTATCATTTTGGAATACTTGCTTTGGTCATTCTGTTTAAAAACAAGCAGACAGATGGAAGCAGAAGACAAACAAAAGGCAGATGGAAGAGCTAGTCATGGTAACCCTGCCCTTTACACGAAACAGGTTAAAAAAATGAAAATCTGGTTACGAACCCTGTTTGGCTTGGTAGAGCATACACTGGTATCTTTTGCCTTTCAGCAAGTTCATAAACTGTTTGCAGTGAGGAAATTAATACTCTGATAATTGAAGCTGTTCATCTTTGAAAAAAAAAAATCATGGCTCACTGAACTATAAAGAGTGAGTAACATGCTTCAGCCTATTATTAGTGCACTGAGCAGTGAGGAGAGTCACTAGTTCTGATCCTTGGCCTGAGGACTGGGCCTGTATTTTAACCCATGTGGACGTAATATTAAAAGCACAAGTGCGGCCAGTGCTGGGATTTGTAACATTCGTTCTGGGAGTATGAAATCTCTGAAAAAAATATGCGTAATTATAAGGATGCTTCCAAATTACATGGGAACTAACAACAAAGATTAAGTTCTGTTCTTATTATTGTGTCTTTAACTAGGTGAAGAGAAGCAAAGAAAAAATAAAAAACTACAAGAATCTAACTAATGGGACTAAATTCTTAAACAGAATAAACCCAGTTTATTTCAGCCATATAACTGGTTCATCATTTTCAATACTGTCTCTTAAATGCTTCACCCACCTCCATTTTGTCCTGGCAGATATGTCATTCTCCAAAATTAGACATTAGAAAGAGCTGTCTGCTACTCCTAGGTCAGATTCTGAAACCCTACCTCCGTTGTCAGACAAGTATTTTTATTTCGAAGAAATGGACCGCAAAAATACTGCTCCTAGTTCTGTGGGTCTCTTTCCCTCTCTCAGAATTTTAATTGGTCTGAAGAAGGTTGACATAATCACAAATAATACCCACTGGGAGAACTCCTGACACTCATCATGGTTTTCTGTTCTGAGACTACTTCCTTTTTCTTTTTATTGTTAAAAAAATGTACTTTTTTGTCCTGAGAAATACTAATTTGATTGGTGTATTCAAGAAAGGGTCACCGATAATTGCTCATAGAAGCTACATATCTCACAAATGAGTGTTACTTGAGAGATTTTTATGTTATGAAAGTATACAGCATGACATTGAATCTTATTTGTGACTGGATATTGCCAACAGTTATGAAACTTCTTTTTAAGATTTGTTGAAATAATCTCACAGAAATTACAGTTTTGTAGGTACAGTGGTAATGAATTTTGACAAATCTGTGGTTGCAAAAGACTGCATTTCCTTTTTTGATGAAGGAAGACTCTAAGGGTTAAAACGTGAAGGAAAACAGCCAAAACCAACCTGTGCAAAAGAATGGCGGGCAGTAACAGAAAAAGTAACTTGTGCTGTAACATGAGAAACCGAGTGTGGCCATAACAACATGACTGGTTTTTGTTCAAACAGCTTTTACTATCAGTGGATATTATTTTAATTACAAATTAGTGTTCATTTTGAGATGCACTTGTTCTTCTCCAGGTGCACAGGAAAAACTAGCTACTGGCAGTTTGGGTAACAGCCAAAGGACACACAAATGAGAAGAATAATCAAATATGCCATCATTCTAATAACAGTAAATACAGAATGCTTCTACAGTACAGAAGTGTTGGAGTTAACTTTCTGGAAAGCTTAACAAAATGCAGTCAATTTATCAGGAACTAATACATGCGTCCACTCTAGCTACATCAACACTAGTAAATTAAATATGATCAGAAATATTCTCTGTCACTGAGGGCAAGTGGCATGAAATAGTCCACAAACACATCATTAAACTTGCCTATTTTCCAAAATAGGGTAACCATACCCAAACATTTTTGGAGTTTGGGTCCCTGGCTTGTGACTTCTCTTATCTAAAAACTGTCAGCACAGGCCAAAACTATGGCAAGACCTCTTCTTAATGAAGTGGTCTGCATTAGAGGACGGCATCAAGTTTCTGTACTTAGGAGTATTTTCCTGAAATGGCTTTATTTACTGGTATAACTGTAACCCAGTTAGACAAAAGCCTTGAAGTGGTCTTGGTGAAGGAAATAACAAGCTGACTTTTTTATTTTTTATTTTTAATTTCTGCCACTCTTCTGGACTAGGCTCAATGTTTAATCCAGCCTTCACTTCTCCTTCCTGTTAATGCTACCGAGGTAATGAGTTTCTGGGGTATTGGTTTCTGGCAGCAGCCACCTATGAGCCTCCCAAGCCACTCAGAATGGTCTAAGTAATAACTCACTAAGGAAGCTTCATCAGTATAAAAGTAAATTTTTACTAAGCAGAAGTCCTTACTGAAGCTCCTAAACCCACATAGTCTACAGGTAGAAATAAGCACTTTAAGTGTGCAAATCATCCTTCTGGAAGACATCTAAAGTCAAACAGCAATGTGTCTTATGAGTAGTGATGGGCTTAAAGGTAGATGTCTGTGATGTAGATATCTAAAATTGAGATCGGCCTTATTGAGTTTAGTTTATAGCAGAGGTATTTCTGAGGAACAACAGTGTGTAACATCCATCCACCAGCCAGCACAACTGGCATGCAGAAGCTTTGACCAAACCCAGAATTAGGGTTTGAAAAAGCAGAAAACATCACATGTAACAAAGTACTCAAAGACAGGCAATAAGGCAGTGGAGTTTTCAAGACACTAGATGTAAAGAATGACACCAGTTTATACCCATCAATGCTGACCTATCCATAGACATCTTATAGTGCTGAGTATGCCATTTTAACCTGCTTCTACCTGAAAAATCACACTGCTAACAACAACTAAACTAGCAAATTAAAACCGATGTATGTAAGGGTTTGTCTGTCCTTTAAAGCATCTCTGATGTTTCTTGGTTTATTTTGCATGGGCTTTCTTCAGATAGAACCATAGATCAACAATCCTCCATTGCCTGTGAAAATCTATTGATTTAATAACTAGCTATGGAAAGGATAAAACCATTTAAGGGATTTACTTCTTTGTCAAAATGATTAACATCCATAAACAACAAGATAACAAAAAAGACTTCAGGAAACTGTATTGGCATTATGATAGTAGTTATTATATGCTATCCTACTTTCAGTATATAATTATTCAGGGAAAAGAGAGCAAAGCAATGCTCCGCTAATGTACAGTAGCAGAAGAATCACATCTTTTTATGTGTGATGATACCGTACATCATGAGGTTAAACTAGTTCACCAGTTCTTTCCTAACTGCAAGTAGGACAGACCAAAGCTGTAACATCATATCATTCAATCCTTAATTATTCACATTTTCATTCTAAAAATATCACCTGCTTTAGCTTCTAGTAGGAAACAATAATTTTTCATCATACAACAAAGAGCAGATGTGATTCACTCTATGCCATCAGTGGTTTGAAATACCTTTATAAGCTTAATAATAATAATAGTAATAGAGCAATTACAGTTTTCAGTAGTGCAAAACAATTGTTTCAGCATATGTAAAATTGATAAACTGGCAAGCTTAGCCCTTAAAATAATTAATAATGGATTTAAAATTAAATCTATCAGCCATGAAAATCTTAAGTCATTCACCATTGGGCATATCATACATCAGGTGTCAGCAGAGGGAAAAAGAGATCTTATATCACAGAAGTGCTGCAAGTTTCCCTCTCACCAGTACGACACAGTCTTGCTGTCTTCTGTCTCCATTTCTACCTTGCTTAATGATCTTGCATTACACAGCACATTGGGAGGACAGCATCACTGGAGCCATCTCAACCAACTGAATGTCCGCTGTTGGTTACCATGGCTACTAGGCTGTAATGAAATATGACACAAAAGACACTAACTAGACCTTTCTTTTAAATCAAGTGGCAGAAGTGGCAGCCTTAGCTGCATTTAAGCAATAGCCAGTCTTTTCAGTCTGCTATGCGTGTTCTGAGAATGCACCCAATATTTATTCCCTAGGGAGCTAGAGGGAAGAACATGAAAAGATCGGTTTCATCTGAACAAACTTCTGATGTCATCATCTGAGATATTTGTTTAGATTCCCTGTGCAGTCAATGGAGAGAAGGAGACACTTTTGTGGCATGATTCATCTTAACTATGTCAGTTTAGTTTAGTTAAAACAAGATTAATACCACCCTACAATTGCCTACATTATTACAGTCATCACATACAAAATCTGTCATTATTAGTTCAGAAGCTGACTCTGCACTATAGACTAATGCTCATTGAAGACTAACTTTGTTACGTTTTCTAAATTCTATTCAGGTGGTACTTAGCTGATCAGCCAGGTCAAGGTGCTCTTAAGCACCCACAAAGGAATGGACTCAGCACCTGTACAGTTCAAAAATAATAAAACTGTGTATATGTAAAATTTATGTATTGCAACTCTCAGGCAACAGCTGACCATGAGTTGGTCCTGCTTTTTGATATCTACTTTCTGCCTAAGTCATAGACTCATAGAGTCATAGAGTGGTTTGGGTTGGAAGGGAACTTAAAGATCACCTAGTTCCAAACCCCCTGCCATGGTCAGTGACACCTTCCACTGGACCAGGTTGCTCAAAACCCCATCCTGTTTAATGAGTTAGCAGTTGAGTTTTCTTCCAGATTCTTCCAGAATGCCATGACTGTACTGTCATACTCAAGAGAAAGTCTTAGAAAGTCAGATGGAAATGTTCTAATCTTCTCTGTGGAGTACTAATGTCAAAGTAACTTCAAATCAATCAAGACAAAACTGAAGGTAATACAGTGCTGAATAAATGAGGGAAACTGTACAGCACCTGATCACTGAGCCTTCAGTTAACAAGAATAATAGGAGAATATGGTATATCCTTGTCACAAACCTCTGTAAAAGAAAAAAGGATCTGACACATACTTATTCGTTTTTTACAGCAAACCAAAGTAGAATTGAAAGTAAAGGCCTTAATCCAAGTGCCAAATGTAATCTTACATTACACTCTAATTCAAATCCCCATACTATATATATTGTACAAGATTGTCTGCTGAAAAAACAGCTTGTGTAGTAGAGGAAAAAGTAGGTGACAGGCTGAAGACAATGTTACTTGGTATAATCTCACTGTTTCTCTAACATTGCTTAATGTCCACAAAGAAGTAATTTTAAACATAACCTGTCTGCTTCTGTTAATTTAATTTTAACAACAAAAGCTCAGGATCCTTTGCCATAAGCTTAGAGAAATATACTCAGACTGGCACTTATTAAGAAGATAGGGTATGAAGCACATATCCCTGAGTCTCTTTTCTTCACCTGAGAATACTACCAAAGTGGTAGTTCCCCCAGGAAAGTCAGGCAATTTTCAAGACCTAGTATTTCAATGAACAAATGAACACTTTTTCCATCGTGCTGGACATGCTTATTTGACTATGCTGAGTATTCTTCATTGTTACTGTGTATTTTTCACAATGCTTCCAATGAATTATTTAGCTTCTTTTTTTTATTATTTTCTCACATAAAAATGACAGTAGGCAGCTAATTAGAAAATGTCGTACATCTATCTGTTAGCTGCTAATTTAAGAAGAGAATAAAAGATGAAGGTATGTCACAAAGCCTCTATAGATAGTTACAATAAGGTAAGATCTCCTTGATTTATATTCTATTCCAGCAGGTTGCACTTGTCTTTACTGAGTTAACAGAACCAAGAAGGGTTGGGGTTTTAAGTTATTTTATTTTATTATAAATGGCTAAGTCAAATCCACAGATGGATGAGTTAAGCTAGCTGGAGTTTTAGAAATGAGACAAAATTCTTGCTTTTGATGAGTCACAGTTTTCAAGGGAATAGGGTGACTGTAGCTGGAATGGACTAATTCTTGAACTTATCCTACAGGCCCTTTAATTTATTGCTTACATCCCTTTTGAAACCTGGAAAAATGATCTGACCTCTGAAAAGTACATTTTCAATGCATCCCATAAAACAGCAGGAAAGAATGCAGATTGAGAATGCAGTTCCAGTACCTTGTTCTTTAAAAAGCTTTTAAAGACTGTCTTGTTCATTCATCTTTGTTAAAAGATGAATGAACATGAGATTTTATCCTACTCTGCCTGGTAAGGCAAGAATGATGTTAAATCAGTGCCAAAGTGATCAGGGATGAGATCAGGATCAAAGTTCTGATCAGGTCACAATGGATTATTCTGTTTGAAATATTAAAAAGAAATTCTTTTTTTTGGGGGGGGGGGAAATGGAAAAATAGAAATATGTTGCTGAATCAGTTAATACATCTCACTGTCAGCATCAACCGAATTTTATTCACTGATGAAATGACATTGTAGAGAAAAAAGCTAAACATAAACATAGTTGAGGATATGACCACTGAATAATTAAAAGAGAATTAAAGTTCTTGGAATACAAAATAGTACCTAAAGAGTTCAGATCCCCATAAGAAAGACACCGGGACGGGAAACAAACATTCTAAGGTAATGAATACATATAGCTCCAAAGTGTCACCTCTTAAATCGCTGTGAATGTCTTACATTTGATACAAAAGATCAGTGGAAATGGTAGCACACAGATCTTCACAAACTTTATGAGACTTTAAATCTCCTGTTGATTTCAATGGTCTTTCAAGACCTTGCAGTATTTCGGCAACCATCTGTGATGGATCTTTGATGTCTCTTTGAGAAAACAGCAGAGTAATATTTTCAGGGAAAATCTGTGTTTAACAGATTTTAACTGACACTGATGGTTCATGCACAAGGATTGAGTCCTTCTTCTTGCCCTGTTTGAGGAAGTCAGTACACATAACTAGTTTGTCATGTAGTATCTAAACTCATAGGCATAGGGCTTCTGTGAGAATGAAAATGTCTCCACATTTTTGGAATATTCCATGTAACTGAAAATAATTTTACATTAGCAGTGGAGGAGTTAATCACCAACAGAAAATGGAGTTGTTCTTCAGGACCTGCACTCTAATGCAAATGAAGCTACTAAAATGCATGAAGACAAGAGAGTTTCCTAGAGAAGCGTCTCCCCTTGCATTGGCAGAACTCTTTTCTGCTGGTACTCAAAACTGTGTTAGCATATACAAGAATTTACATACTTGTTGTGTAGGTCCAGATATATACTCTCTGACTGATCTTTTTCTCCTTTATGTCACCCTATTCTCTCCTCCTGAGTTATTGAATTTCATGAATCATACATGTTCTCTTTTTCTTTTCAGAAAACCTTTCGTGTATTTGCTCACTAACAATCCTAGAAGTCATGCTCAAACCAGCATTCTGTCCAAAAGTAATTGGGATGGAAAGGCCACATTTAAAAAAATATTAGTGCTACAGAACATCTCCTGGTACTGGGAGACTATAATTTATGCCATCATTTCTTTTAATTAGACCTCAGCACAGTTCTAGACTGGGATCCTGCTAGCACTCTCCCAAGTCAGTCTTGGACATGGAACATATCGCAGGGACCATTCCCAGCAGGCAGACTGCATGTACTCCCTGCTCTGGAAACTATCATAGGCAGGTGCCATTTCTTAGCAGCTGATCTCAGTGCCCAAGAAAGTATCAAGTTTAACTTGTATAGATACAGTCAATATGTTCTGCAGTTTATGCATGTGCAGTGCTTGGTACTTTAATAATTTACATTAATTTTAACTGGTGTGACAGTTAACTGACTATCCCAAAAATGACACCAGAATATTGAAATGCTTCCAAAATACTTTGAAGTAAGATTTATATGGATTTTAAAGGGTGTCATCTACTAGCTGTGTTAATCATTAACAGTCAAAAAGAAAACTTAGATTCACAGAGTTGCCCACGGTACCCACCATCTGCAAGCCTTATCTTTATATGCTGTATCAACATGAGAACAATGAAATACCATATTCCTTGCACCACTTACCTGAATAACACTTGCATAAATCCCTGTAATATCACTGAAGGTCATCGTCAAGTATCAGAGATTCTCACATTTTTTAGATTCATCAGTAGAGATACCTAAGGAATATTAAACATTCAAACCCTTCAACAACAATTATCATTATTAAATAAAATCCTTGTCAGCTGTATCTTTAGTACAAAAGAAATTACAAGGACCAAAACACATCTGTAGCATAAATCCATAGCAGTACCTGATTTCTGCAAGAGAATATTAATCAAGAAAGTTTTTGACTTTATCAACTGCACTAATGAAAAGGCATTTTCCATTACTTATTATACAAAGCTCAATGGGGTGAAGAAGAGGAAATCTTAAGCCTCCAGATTTTAGCTGGTGTATTATTTCTCTAGCTTCACAATACATTTGAAGTACCTTAGATTTCAAATCAAGGGATGTACATTGTGTGAGGGATTTACACAATAAAATTAACATCTGCCTGAGTTTTCCATGTGGACATTGCTTGTCTTAAAATATGAATTAGTATATTTATGAAACAAGTTCAATTTTAGGTAATGATTATGATGCTGTTGATATTCATTAAATCAAGGTATTTTTACAATGAAAGTGTGAGGCAAGAGCAGTGATCAATATTTAATTAGAATTATGTGGAATGCAGTATAATGATTCAATTGTTATAAAAGCAGAAATCAAAAGCAAAAATACATGCATATATGCAAACAGGATTTAGGCCTAACAGTTGAAACAAAAGAAAATAAGCCCAAAATTCGAGCTGATTTAAATTTCACAAGATTTCTGACATACTACAGATCTTCTGACATAACCCCATTCATTTTGGGAATCTGATTCTTAAAGCAGTTTTATGGGCACATTATAGTAATGAATGTTTCTAAACCAATAATCTTTCTAAAGTATAAAAAAAGATGTCCAACTCAAACTACAACCCAGAAAGTTTTTTGCCACACTGTTGCATGACCTATTATGAGTGTATATTTTACATGCACAATATGCATATTACATGGCTAAAGGCAAGTTATAGAATGTCTTTTTCTGTGTCACAGAACACTTCACAAAATACCTTGACGCTACTACACGGCAATGCAGAGAAATCCATACTACATCCCACATCTGGAAAAGCACAAGAGTATCAAATAGGACTCACTAATATGCATAGCATGCTCCTTCCTGGTCTCCTGTAATTCTGTGTCATGTTTTGAATATACATTTTCTTCTTGAACCTAGTTTTTGCATTTGATATTTAAATATACAGGCAGGTCAAAGAATATAGTATCTCAGAAATTTGAGTTTCTACCAAGCATAAATGATTATTCAGTAATAAGGAAAAAAAAAAATCTTATTGCTTTCCTAAGATCACTGAAACTTCTTCGAAGAAGAATAGATCTTCTTCACCAAGGCAGACAGACTCCTTTTGTAATACATTTCTACTCACAAGTATTTTTTATAACTCTAACATTGACACACTGTGTAAAGTAGTCTGGAGAAAGGATCAGGGGTGGAGCACTGGCTAATCTGTGATACCACTGGCACCACAGCTAATCTGCAAGAGACTAAATGTCCTTCAAAATTTCAGTCAAAAATGACGCTTGCTATATCCCATTACCACAGAAGAGATAAAGAGAAATTCTGGCCGCAATTCCTTGCATAATAAGCAATATCTTGGCTACCCAGAGAAGGAATTGATAGCTGCAAAATCACTGTGCTAGAAACAAAATGGAAGTATGAAGTGGTGGTGAAATACAGATGATTCCAAAACAAGATGCATTGTTAAAGGCATTGGTCTCAAATAGCTTCTAAGCTTTGGAAATGGGCAACTTCTGTGCCTTAAGCATCAGACCCAAACCAACTGGCATGAGTGTTTGTGAGTCAGCATAGCATTCCTGTACTGAGGATGAAGGTAAGGAAAATAAAGCCAGAGATTCTACTCATTCAGGAAAGGCTCTCACTAAATGGTACAACTCAATGTGTCCAATGTAGCTAGGCTTTCAGAGTTTCTTGTCATGGCAAAAGAACAGCACAGAAAATCCTTATATTGCCTGGAGCAGAAATGGACAAAATGTCATGGTAACAGTGTGTCTATGGCAACATTTCACAAGGATAAAAATAAGTGCTCAATTAACAAAAGTAAAACCATGGGATCTGTGACTTCTAAGAATGTGCTTACCTTGATTTGGCAAGTCACTGCAAAAATAATCATTAAAACTCCAGTCTTAGCAGCTATTCTGGCTTGTTTTACAAAGGTTAATAATGCTTTCTACATGACACTGGCTTTCTGATAACAAATTTAACACAGATTACAATCCAGGGGGAAAGAAAGAGTTTCTTGAAGACTTTCCTTAGAGCTACTCTCTTTTTAAACCATGAAAGAGTTCCAGTCTCCAAACATTCCCTACATGTTTGACACTAACCTACTTCCTTCATTTCCTGAGCAAACACTAAAAGAATGAAACTGAGTATAATGTCCTCTACTGCACTGATTAGCTGGAGAACAGCATAATGTAGTCGGTCTTTAATCCTGGCTCTAGATGTTGCTGTCAGGCTTTCCTTCAAGAATGAACAAGCAGTAAGAAGGAGAATTATTCAGGAAAAGTCAATGGAAGTAAAGATTATTGCCACTTCTCTGTTCATTCTGTTCTCTCTTTCTGATTTGTCTTCATATGTTCTTCTCATTTCTTCCAGCTGTTATTCAGCAGCACTCAAGTTTTATTAATGATGTTTACCTACCCCACTGTTTAGCGATTTTTTTTTTTCCCATGAGATAATGAATATCCATTAACAAGGAAGTCCTTGTGACTGTGATTCCTAGTAACGAAGAATAGAAACTATGGTTTTGTCTGCTAGGTAGGATCTCTTTCCAAAAACTTTATCTGCCTGAAAATTAAGCAGCTGCTGTCAGGGCACTATTTTACAACAGGATGGTTTCAGCAGTTAAGGGAGTTAAGGGGTCAAATGTTTATTTTATTTTATTTTTCAATTTAAATGCTAATATTTTTGTTTGGGTAAAGTGAAAGCTTTGCATTGTATAAAAATAAAAGCTGACATTCTTCTGTGCCCAACACTTGACTAGTTGCAAACGTCAGCACCTTGCCTAGATAAAACACCATTATACATAGGCTAGGAAAAATAATATATTTCTACCCAAAATTTTGATTGTGAGATGAAATGGAACAACTGATAATTCCATTTCCATAAGCTATCACCAAAACTGAGGTTTGGCGACTGGACCTAAGAGGCCGTAAAAGTAAAGGAAGTACCCTATCAAAGAAGCCTGAACATAAAAGCACAGAGAGATGTGTCAAGTTATGGCTCTCCAAGTTCTGCAGCTTCCATACTGTAGGGTGCATCACACAGCAATACTGCCCTGCAGACAGAGACCATTGGCAGCCTGAGGTCCCCAGCAGCCCCAAGGTTAAAGCTTCCAGTGAAAACATGACTACTTTTTTCGGGGGTGCAAGGGTATATAACAATAAAAGTTTTAGTAAACATTCCAGTTTTGGTTGACTGCCCAGTTCTAACAAAAAATCCAGGTAAAAGAAAGAGTACTGACTAGCTCACCAAATACTGCCAGTTAACAACCACAAGGTGAGAATCAGGGATGACTTGGCTCACTTGGAGCTAGGTGGAAATAAGAAACCAGCACAACTGAAGTCTTTCGTCAGACCTAATGTGCTAGCCACAGATTAATAATTTAATTTCCTTCTGGCTTTCTGTCTCCAAGGAACTGATGAGCTTTTGACACTATTCTTTTACCAGAATTGCAAACTTCTCAGCTCTAGAAGTGAGAGTCAAGAGCTCCTTCAGTTCTAACTCACTTGAATAGTTTCTTGCACATAATGTATTTTTCAGCAAGAAGAGATAAGGTTACTGTCATCTAATGCTATTAAGTCATTTACATGATTAAAAAGTAATTATGAATAAGTATTGTTGGATTTGATGAAAATACCCTGTATCACTTGTCATGTATAATACACAGTACCCTTGATACATACGGAATTTTGAAAGGTGAGATAAAATGCAGTCATTTATGTAATTAAATGTAGACAGGAACATAAAAATAGTGTGGAGGTGGCTAAGGTTTGTGATAGGCAGTTTGTATATCAGCAGGCAGAGTAAATTCAAGCCATGTTTAATTACCAATTTTTGGAAGTTCGTAATTGCTTTTCATAGAAATTATTATCATATCCTACTAAATAGTATTTATTAATGTAATTTCAAAAACATACTGTGTTAAATAGAACTTAAACACTGCTTGTAAAGCTTAGCTATTCAGTGACTATACACTGGGCTCTAGGGGAAAAAAGAAAAAGTTTTTACATTAATTTCAATGCTTTAACTAAGAATTTTTAGAATGAAGGCGGTTGAGAAGAGATTCAGAGCAGCCTGTGGAGAACGACTTGGGGATATTGGTCGATGAGAAAATGAACATAAGCCAGCAGTGCATGCTCACAGCCCAGAAAGCCAACCGTATCCTGGGCTGCATCAAAAGGAGCGTGACCAGCAGGTCAAAGGAGGTGATC
>JANHGB010062220.1:0-32503 GCA_026283785.1 Coracopsis vasa
TAGGATGCAAGACTCACTTGTAGGTAAGAAGAGGCAGAGTTTGGCAGAACCCACCTATGCTCTCTAACAACCCAGGAAGGCTGGACCAGGTCTTTCCAAGATTCCAATTTTTTGCCAGGGATAATCCAACTGTTTCAAGTGAGTTCAACTGAATTTCATTTGGCTGAACCGGCCTGATTTGGGATGCAAACCGAGCAAAGGCTGAAATTTCCCCTGGGAGCAGAAATTTTATGAATTTTACTCATCTCTAGTTACTCCTCACACAGAAATGGCCTAAAGCAAACAAACAGCCATTCTCCTAGTGCAGACAGGAGAGTCACCTGGTAAGGAGGTTAATTTGGATGGGGTTCCCTGGTGGCAGCTCCTCTTCCTCTCTTCTGCTCAGGGAAACCTGTGCAGTGATCAGCTCTGCAGAGAGGGCAGTGACAAGCTTTCCTTCAAGGCAAAAATAAACCTTCACATATATACACACATATAAACTCAGAAATCATTTCTTTCAGGAGTCATTTACACCCCAGGGAAGGCTGGCTTGGCCTGACGCAGCTCCACTGACCTCAACAGCGGAGCAGACAGAGCTGCAACAGAATGAAAGGATCACCTCATTCTGTATGGGAAAATATTCAATTTTCCAGCAAAGTGGAGGCCCTAAAGGATTTTTTGGTAATCTTCACAAAGCAGCTGATAGCCCAGATGGGACTTGATAGCTGTGGCTGGATGCTGAAAGGCTGCCAGCTGCTGATGCATCCCTGTTGGTGTGGTATCAGCATGTTACCGGTGAGGATTGGCAAATGTGCCAAAGATGGGAGCCTGGGGGGATGCAAGATGGATGTGTGTGAATGGCTCTGGTAGAAGCAGCTGGTTCATCCTCTGACCCCATAACACAACTGCAATGAGACAGCAGCCTCCAGAGCTGATGAAAGCCTTAGGGCAGCTGATGGAGAGAGCTGGACCCCCTAGTGCAGAGCACTGCTGGTTTTGTCTCCTGGAAAGTTGCTATCCGTATGCACAGGGCATGGGATGCAGGGTTGAGTGGTTCTCCTCCTTGCAGCAGACACATGTGCCCTTTGAGCACTGCAGATCCAGACCTGAAGGATTCATGGCTTTCCATACTAAGCTTCAACCTTCCTCCAGCTGTGGTATAGTAAAAGTCCTCTACACTCATGTGAGGATAGCAAAGTGTCCTGCAAACAATTAAGTCTCACAATCCCCCAGCGAGCTGAGGAAGAATTATCTCCTCATTTTTACCTGTCTGGAAAATGACATAGAAATTAATTGGCTTCTTCAAGGTCACTCAAAGAGTCAGTGGGAGATTTGAAAATGGGACCCAGGAGTCCTGACTGCTGGTTCTTTCTAACCACTAGATACCTAACATCAATTGCTAGAGAACCTACTCTTAGGCTTTACAATTTTGATTAAAGATTCAAAAAAAATTGGAGCTTTAAAGATAAAAATAATTCACTACAACTTTACCAAGTGACGCATGAGCAGGCACAGCCCCTCAGGGAATACAAGCACTCTTTAAGAAGAGCTGATCTGCTGCATGCTCTGTATACGCATGAGGTCTTAGGCTCAATGCCAACTGACATGGGCAGCAAGTCTGGCTCCTGCCATTGCAAGCAGCTCAGGTGGCTGGCAGAGCTTTGCACATCCAGAAGATGAGGTCCTGAACTGAAGAAGCAGCAAGCTGTGGGTTTACACCTTACACTGGGCTTCTGTTGCATTAGGTGTTCAAAAGCGTGTAATTTAGCTGCTAAATACAAGCAACCCAGGCTCTGAGAATAACATGTGAGAACACCTCCTGCTCTGTGTGCAGAAGCAGAGCAGTGAGTGGGCTCTTGGCCCAAAATTATCCTGTGTGAGGCAGAAAGCGCCTTTCACCAGGCTCCTCATCCCCTTCCCTGGGCTCCCACCCCAAGGCCCTGCGCTTCCACGAAGCTCAGTGACCCAATTTTGATGCCGCCTCATTTCTTCTCCCACCAGCACACAGGGCTACCCTGCCAGCACACCCACTTCTCTCATCTTGGTGTGGCCCAGGCCCACAAGTGCCCCACAGCAAGGGCAGCAACTTGGGGTGCAACCTGCTCCTTCATTTTCTCTTACCTCTCATCACTTCCAACCCTTCCATCTCAATCACCAAGACTTGTGTCAGTCATGTGGCACCAGCAGCCTGACTCACTGTTACCCTCTAGTGCTGGATCAGTCGGGAGACCAGCATCTTCCCTCTCGCACCATGGCTGGGCAGATTTGTCACCTTGCCGTTGGTAGTGCAGACAGGCATTTCAATTCACTTGATTATGCACTTGCCACAGGTTTTGTTTCTTATTTTCTTCCTTTTTATTTAAGGCTTTCCCTGTCATCTCCAGTTTCATTCTCCAGACCTCATTTGCTGTGGTTTTAGTGGAGGGACTGGTAGCTGGTTTGCCTATGGAGAGATGGACAGTGAAATGCTTGCCAGGAACAATTAGGGAAAATACATTCTGCTGGAAACTCCTATTTTTACTGCTGGCAAAGGGAGCCAGAGTTTGATCCCAGTCTGCACCTGAAGGGCTTGGACACAAGAAGACAGGGAAAATGCTGAAGCCCTCTTCTGCTTTTCCCGGGTCTCTGAGAATATTGTCATCAGATTCCAAACAGCCAGGATTTTTCCTCCCTGCTGGAAAGGAGGGGTTGAATATCTTAGGAGATCAGCCTTTATGGATAAGGCTGAAGACAGCCTGTGGGGTTGAGAGCAGAGTGCTACAACCTGGCCAGCATGGGATGGGAAGCTTGAAAGGGGGATGGCTTTCTCAGGGAGGGTGGAAAAAGGGAATTCCTTGCAGCAGTTGAGTTCTAACCTTCCTCCCCCCTTGCTTCCAAGGAAGGAGGGTTAACATTTTTCCCTAGTGTGATTTGTCGGTGTTGGGCACCCAAATTAGGTGCCTTCTCACCCTAGCCTGGCCACAGCCCTGAATGCCAATGATTCAACACTGGCAGCACTAATAAAGCTACTTTCTTTTTCATGTTTTTCCATTTCTTTCTTAATGAGTGCCACCAATTCCTTATTTCACACATGCCAACAGGAATTATAACTTGCTTATCTGAAAATTCTCTAGTAGTCACATTGGCTGTGGACTAGAAGCTGTGTAATCAAGAGCTTGCTTTGGTCCCTTACACATTTGGACCTGTTTTTCTGATAAGCTGAGCTTGTTTATGGACATGTATGAAATGCAGCTTGTGGTTTTCTGTCCTGGTGCATCTTGTTTGACTATTATTTAACTTCACTGAGTGTTCCCATTGATAGAATAAACATCGGTATTCATATAAATTATTTACACTTTGAGATGCTGTGATAAAGCACGGTAAAAGTGTTTCCCATACACCAATGAACTGAACAAAGCAAACATCCTGTAAGATAGGTAAAAAGCATTCAGAAACTTTATGGCCAGAAACACCATTTGATCTTTGAGTCTGAACACTTGCATACACACGCCATAAATATTCACCCACGTATTTCTGCATTGTATCCAGAAATGCATTTGTGAGTAATGTGTCTGTTCCTGGAAAACACACGGGGCACTGTTCAGTTGCTGAACACTGTTCAGTTGGAGGTATGTGTGGTTTTGTTTTGAGATGCTGTGGGAATCTGGGGCATCCACACAGGTCTGGTAGGAAATGGTGCAGGCCTACAGGCTCCCCCAGTCTGGGAGCAGCTGCTAGAAGTTGGGCAAGATACCCCCAAGACCCTCAAGAGGTGTGAGATATCTAAGTGTTGTCAATAGAGTGGAGCTCCCTCCATGATACAAAGGGCAAGGTTCAGCTCACAGAGGGTGACACCTAGATGCAAGTGTCTGCAGAATGGTGCCCACATGAGCATGGAGTGTCTGAGTTGCAGTCAGTGGAGATCTTGTTCATTCATCAGTGGACCCCAGAGAGTGATTCATCTGGTCAGATGAACAACTCTTGACTGCTATGCAAGATGCTCCAGATTTCCCAAACAGCTGATACCCAGGATACCTGACATCTGCAGTGGCAGACATTAGGACTTACTTAAGACAAAGGACTTAAAGGAGACCCAGGTCTGGATGGCATGAAATTCCAGGGAAGTGCAAGTCTGCATAGGTCTTTTATCATATCTGCCAGCAGATATGCGTGCAAATACCAAACATATCCAAAGAGACTAGACACATCTGTTTGGAGCTGAGCACCAAAACTGGAGTTTTTCTCTCTTAACTTGACCTTCATAATATAGCTAGTTATGTTTAATGTGGCTGCTTCTGGCTCCCTTTACCATACGTAGTAGGAAATGTGCATTCCAAGGGCATGATTCATCTGCCCAGTTTTAGATATGTCCTCTAAGAGGACAAGAATAACTCTTTGGTTTTCCTGACCACATAGACTAGATATCCACAGGGACTAAAAGGTGCATAGTAAGATAGGAGTCAGCATTGGCTTTTCCCTGTAGATATATTAAATCTGTCATTTAATCAGAAGACTTTTGTCTTCAGGACATAGGCAGTCCCACAATATCTTTGATAGATTTTCCCTGTGACTGGTAATTGTCTCATCTGAATTTGCCTGATTTGAACTTCTGGCTTCAGTTTACGTCCTGCTTCTCTTCAGTAGATTGAAGGATCCTTTAGCACTTCAGTGAATCATGTATTCTGATCATCCCATTGATAAAATAAAGGGATGGAGCTGCCCAAGGACTTGCAAGATTGCTTAAAATTCTTAAGAGCTGACATAACACATGGTTGAAAACATTGTTTCTGTCAATGAGGTCAAACGGAGACTTAATAACACCACTGTAATACAGCCATCTATGACAAATCAAAGCAAAACTATATGCAAACCACGTATGGAAGGGAGAGTTTAATTGTGTATCGCTATGTATATGTCCAAAGAGAGTCAGATAGACCAGAAAACCATAGAGAGAATATTCAATGAACGTAGTCACAGGAACACTGCTAGCATTTGCTGAGAAAATAGGAGAGTGATAATTGACTTTCACTTCTTGAGTTACCTGGAAAATGGATTGAAGCTGTGAACTCAGAAACAGCTTTCAGATCTTTTCCACCATTTCTAGAGAAAAAAAATGGCTTTCTCAATGAGCACGATTTCACTGTGGAGGTCTTGATCCTACAATTTCTCCTGGTGGAAGCAACTCTGAATTTGACTACTGCTTCAGCATAGCCCAGAAGAGATGCCTTTGTTGAAGCATTCTGACTACTTTCTTCAGAATGCCTTCTTTTATCCCAGATTTTGGAACAGGATGTTGGATCTTCTCTGTCTCCCCCTTTGAAACTGCAACAGCTTAGAAGAGGCAACGGGGAAAGTTCAGAGGAGAGAAGGATGAATGTAATTGTGCAGCTAGCAGATGGTCTCATCTCCTTCAAGAATGGGTCCTGACACCATGAGCAACTTCACTGGTTATGATCTTGGCCTCATATCCCTTGGGAGAGATGCTAAGAGGACAGGCATATAGGATACCTGAAGTCAGTAGGATTAGAGGCTAAGAGAGAGAGAAGTCCCTTGATGCTGGGTATTGCACATCAAGCAAGAGAAAAATTCTAATGACAACACAGAACAGAGTTCTAAGGCACTCACTACTCACTGTCTCTGAGTGCCTCTGATCCCAGGTGGAGCCTCTGTGCACGGCTACCATTTCTTTTGTCACTCTCACTGCAGGTAGTGTAAAGTAGGATATAGACACCGTTCCAGATGATGTGAACCAGGTGAGCAGATCTGTATCATGACCTCTTGTTACGATTGTGTGCACTGGAAAGGCACGTGAATCACTGTGCCTCAGTTTCTCCATCTGCACAGTGGAGCTGGTAGGGGAAATCTACTGGGTACCTCCTGAGCTTTGTAACCCTAGCTTGTCTAACTCAGACCCTCTGATGGCATAAGTCAATTCCCATGGTGCTTACTGACAGCGATTCTGGCCTGGAGCTTGCAAAGCAGTCAGAGATTCATGTGCAACATGTGAATCCCATCCCCAGGGCAAAACCCAAATCTGGGAGCAGGAGAGGGATTTCCTTGCTAGAAACATCACAGTGTTACCCTGGGGACTGAAAAAGAAAAGAAGACCACACGCCATCCTCTTTCCAGGCAGAGTTTAGTTGAATTTTAAACAGCCTCACTCAAATCTCCCCTCATGACAGCAAATGTCACTTGTAAAGTATGTAATTTATGCCTGCAGGCTTGTGTCACCCAGGTCAGATGCAGACGTGTTCTCCCTGCCGTTTTCTCCCTCTGATTTGAAAAGATCCATTTTTTTTTGCTTGGCATCCCAATGAGGCACCTGCGGAGCTAGAGTCTCACTGTAGCATGTGTGGGCTGATGGGCCTTGAGAAGGTATGAATGTCCCATGGCGGTCGCTTCTGCATGGTTCCCTGACTGTGGCTCAACGCAGTACCAGCACTGCATGTCTGCATCATCCCAGTTGCCAGATGTGAAAGGCTCTGAGCCCATAGGATCTGCTGAGGGAGAGATTTCTTTCTTCTTGGGCAGATATCCCTGCTTTTGGCCTTGGGCTCATATTCTTCCTGGCTGATGACTGCTTCTTGCTCCCTCAGCATCGCTGCATTTGCAACACAGATGGTGCTCGCAGCATCCTGCTTTCCCAGCCTGACCTTGCAGCAGTCTCATTTCCTCTAAGTAGAAAGCTAACACTGTGGGTTGTTCTGCATCCTACCAACTCAACCCGTGATGCTCACTGTGCTGCGCAGTCCTGTAAATGCCCTGATTCATCTCATCTCGGTGTTCACAAAGTGCTTCTGCTGTTGGAATTACCAAAAGATGCAAAAAAACCCCAACAACCCAGCAAACCAAATCGTAGCATCAGCTATTTTGTCTTTTCTGATAGTGAAACCTTGGTGGGGTTAAAGAACTTCACAGCACCATCCAACCAAATGAGCATTGAACAAGTGCTTCATCATTTTAGGAAGCGAAACTTGAGCTGCTCCAGTGTACCAGCCCAGCAGATGCCTTCTGAAGCTTGTTTGTAAACTAAGCAGGCGCATGGCTCTCCTGGAGGTCAGGGAGACATGCCTGTGAAAGTGCTCTGATGAATGAGTCATGAGCCACTTGTGGCCCTCAGCCCTGGATGATCCTATGAGGCAATTCAGTTGCTTACTGTATGGATGAAAGGCACTGTAATAGTCTCTAGACGCTTCTGCCAGGGTTAAGGCCCCATTTACCAATCAAAAATAATGGAACTTTACACCTTTTAGAAAGCACTTCAAGATCTGCCCGTGATAAGTGCCTTAGAGAAGCTATTATTATTTATTTGAATGTCAGAAATGTGTCCATTCCTAGTAGTAGATGAATGCCACTAGACACCTTACAATCCCATCAGCCAAACAGCGGCAGAAGGGGAGTATCCCTGCCTTCGTAGCCATACAATGTGCATCTGAGGGAGGTTAAGTGACTCAGGCAAGGCTACGCAGCAATATGTGGGACTGATTTTAGGTCCACACTGCTTAAGGCTGTGCATTCAGTAGAGATCAGGTTAGTGGAGCAAAGCAGTTCTCACAGAGAAGGGTCCTGGTTCCTCCTGGTCCCTCATGCAGAGCTATGGTTGTGCTGGGCAGTAAGCCCATGGCAAGTGAGCTTCCTCCTGTATTCCTCATAACAACATTTTATTGCTTCTTCAGCGCACTCATAAGCACAGCTATTGAACCTCTGCTGGGACACAGCACATTCGTGTAAATACGTGGGACAGAGTGAAAGTTTCCTCTAAAATATTTTTTGGGGTCTGAAAACTGTTTTTTTTCTATACCCTCATTTTTTAGGTGAAATGTATGCTTTGAACTTCTGCTGGAAAAGGAAGAAAATATTTCAGTTTGAAAGCCTGAAACTAGGTGAGGGACATTGGATTTGCCCAGCCAGATAGTGCGTGAACAGAGTAAGAACTGGGTCCCCATCAGATCTAACACCTATCCTTAGTTAGACATGCTTTAATCTGGGGTGATTAAGTCAATTAGAGTTCAGTGAAGCTGCTCAGCACCTTGGTGAGTCATCTCCTTGGTGGCTCCACTGTCAGTGCCAGCCTGAGGATTTGAGGAGAGGAGCACAGAAGGAGCGGATGCTCCCCTATGCAGTCCTCAGAGGCAGCTCCGAGGCGAGCTGCCAGAGCAGTCTAGAAAAGCTTGTCTTGTGGAGGTCAGAGACCTCTCTTGTGTGGTCAGAGATCAGGAGAGAGCCTTAATTTTCAGACACATCAACCTCATGCTTTCTCTGAAGGGCAATGAAAGCAAGTTTCATGTCCCAGGGCTGTGCTCTGCAGTCCCATCGCTGAACTCAGGTTCACCGAACCTTGCAAATTCCCTAATGTGCCTGCTCCTGCTCCCACTGGAGACCTTTGGCACTGCTCAGCTGAGAACAGATCCAGATTTGTAAAGAAAAACCAAGGTGGGTTTTTTAGGGGGAGAAAGTATTTTTCCTGGAGAACTATTTTTCCAAGTAATTTGTGTTGCTGAGGCCCTTCTGTAATAACAGACCTGTGAGCTAAGCAGGGATCCACTTTGCAGTGCTTTTTTTGTATTCCTCTTTTACCTCACCTTGTGCCACAGAACTGCTCCTCAATGGGTTCCATTAATAAACAAATACTTCCTTTGTTCCCTCCTTCAAGCCAACCCAAGGGAATAAGATAACACTTTTAACAAGTCATTATTAAAGTGATGGTAAATATGAACCCTTGATGGAGAGCTGTGGTGTAGGAACAGCTTGTCTAGTTTTTTTAGAGCTATGGAGACGTGAGTGTCATTAATAAAACATCTTGTTATATGGCTTTTAATTATTTTTCTCATCTGAGTTAAGATCATTACCTCTGCTTACATGAAAAAACAGATAACTTGATGAAGGTTCTTGTAATAAGCATTGTTGGAGCCATCATCTGCCAGAATATCTTTGTAATTAATGGTTTGTTTAAATTCCAGTGCATAATTGTCTTTGCATTCTCAACTCTGACTGTTGCTTAGATCCTAATGGGACATTTGTGGGGAAAACAGGAGGACAGTGGGTGTTTAATTCATCAAGAAGGCTCATCAGCCAGGTGTGCTTCAGTGGTGTCATGTCCCAGTGGTGCTACTTTGAGAATGGCTGTCATCATACAGGAAAACAGCATCTCTTTGCTGGGCATGTGGGCTGGTATTTTCTAGCAATTCACAGTGCCTAACACTTGCACATGGATTTATGAACTGGGATAAGTGCTTTATGAGGTAAGATCAGTTGGATATTTTCTCTTGGCTCCTCCAAGCTCTGAGCACCATCTTGTGTGATGGCACAAGGTGTCTGTACAGGAAGGACCAGAACATCTGATACTACTAAATCTTTGTGGGACTGGCTGGCATCTTACCCTTTCAGCTCTCAGGCCAGCTAGATCTGGGCCTCAAACCACTGCACTCATTGGGCTCTTTCCCCTCTAGAGAGTGACATGAGAAGTCCTTTCTCTCTGTCCTCACTGAAGCCCTGCGGCTTATTTGTACTGCTCTCTCACCTGGCTTTATTGTGAGACCTGAAATACCTGGTCCATGTGTTCCCCACCCCCAAACTCAGTGCTGCTTCTGATGCTTAGTGAAGTAAATGAGTGCAGACATCAAAAAGGGCTTCTGAGCCTTGTAAATATGGAAGAAATTTCGGAAACATGATCCTGGGACAGCTCTGAAATTCTCAGAAAACACAAACAAAAAGTATCCTTTTAAAAAAACAGCACCAAAAATTATTGTGTCATGTATCTCAGTAGATGACAAATTCTGAGGAGATGAAGGGACTAAGGGGTCTGCTCACGCTGCTTTGAAGCCAATGGGGTCATGGCATTAGCTTTGTCGGGACTGTCACTTTGCAAGCAGTGAAGCATTTAGTAAAATTGCGATTTGACAAATCCTAAAGTGCAGAGCTAATTTCAGTCAGTGACATCCCTCTGAGATTGGTAGATGAGTGCACATCCTCACCGAAGAGGTTAACACTCTCAGAGCCCGTCAGTGGAACAAGGAATAAAAACATCGCTGAAAACATCATTCCCTCCATGCCTTGAGAATAAACAGTGATAAATTCCTCG
Organism: Coracopsis vasa; assembly: GCA_026283785.1. Lineage (NCBI taxonomy): Eukaryota > Metazoa > Chordata > Aves > Psittaciformes > Psittacidae > Coracopsis > Coracopsis vasa. The sequence goes on from JANHGB010062220.1 coordinate 10,040, forward strand.
TTGGAAGGTGTCTGTGCCACAGGAGGCAATGACTAGAGCTGGGATCTCAAACAGTAAATAAGAGTTTTTCATACCTCAATGACTTTATGACCTATAATAGCTTTCATGGTTCTCTGCTGTAATCGGATCTCATGCTTTGGGACAGAAAGCATCGTGGCACTGCGAAGGAATCTGTCCTCCATGCACCACAGATTCCCACAGGTGACAAAGAACAAGGTGCATTGTGTAAAACTGTCCTCTGAAACACCCATTACCAATGCCTGCTGGTACAATTTTTCAGCCAAAATGTTGAGCAGTTGCTAATTACAGATGACAAGTAAGCGGCTCCTAGTTGTATTGTTGATTATTTTTGGGCAGCCCCCTGTTACTGTGGTGACAGCCTAGAAGGAGAGAGTGTGCAATGTTAGGTGCCTTTGGGCACTTTAATTCGTGGAAACGTGCTGTGTTCCCAGCTCCCCTGGCATCGGCTGGAAGGGTTGCTGCCTTCCAGCTGCGGCACTGAGCCAGTGGAGCAGCACAAAATGATTACAGCGGTGATAGGGAAAAGGCAGAGCAGTCCCCTGGGCCGATGGTGACCGTGGGTGAGGATGACGGTTTGCAAAATATCCGACTTGTCAGAGCTGCTTTAACCAACTTCTTGTGGATGTTCGCAGGGAAACTGGAGCTCCAGTCATGCTGGGATAATGGGAACCCAGAGAGTTTCTCACTTTCCAAGGCCTTGTCCTTTGACAGATCATCAAGCAAGAATCCCTTTGTAAGTTAACATGGGTAGGAGTCAGCTTGCAGAATAAGGCCTATATTTAGCTGCTTTTGTGTCAATGTCTTAATGTGAGCCAGCTGCCTAAGCCTCCATCTACAGGAGAAACTCAGTTGCCTGAACCTGGTGCCTGTAACTGAATCTTGGACCTTTAGGCTGGACTGGAGGGTCGGGAGAGCAGTGAAGACACTTGGTGCAAGGCAAACCTGAGCAGCATGGCTAAAACCATGCTGGTTTCTGCCAAAATGGTGAGGAATGGCAGCATCTCTTTCCCTCTCTCTCCTTTCAAGCACCATGGCTTTTCTCTTGTGTTAACTGTCATCCTCCTGCTTTTTCTGCAAACCCTGTAATTCAAAAATAGAAAAAGGAGAAGAATGAAACAAACCAACTGCTTAAAAAGCCCTATAAGAAAAAGGGAACCTAAGATATAATTATGCCTCTTGGATGATATTTTCCCCTGATAATACTGGAAAAATACTAAACATGTTCATGTGATGTTCTAGTGTGCAAGTATCTGTAGCAGGTCTCCCTCGTGCTTGCTCTTGCCTTCCCTCTCTGTCTTGCTCTCTGTTTCAGGAACTGCAAGCAGTTGATGTAGATATACCCAGAGACAGCTCAGATGTGAACCTGCAGCACTGCCATGCTGTGATTTAAGGATCAGTCCATAAAACCCACAGAACACACAGTCACAGTATCTGACCCAAGAAAAAAAACTACGTTTGAAACCCTCTTTCCACCATAATTTGAGTCTTTGGCTTATTTCTTTGTACCTTTGAAGGAACGGAGGAATTAAAGGGATGTTGGGCCAGCCCTGCTCCTATCACAGCCCTTTTTACCTATGAAGGCAGGCAAGTGCTAGGAGCTCACTGAGCAAGACAAGGGCAGTCCCTCAGTGGGCTGGTGGATGAATGCAAGCAGTGGCATCAATGCACCAAACTGGGGGCTCAATTCGGGGGACAGTGTGTCACGGTTTAAGTGAGGTCTAAGAGAATATAAGTGCCAGAGGCTTTTTCAGCTCAGCCTCACGTGAGCCAACAAATTATCCCCGCCTGGCTACTTTTGCTCCTGCTCTTGTTCCCTGCCTGATCAAGACCTGCTGCTAATTGTGCTGTCAGAGCTCTGCAGGAAGTTCCTGCTGCCTTCATATGGAGGCTTCTCCTGACACACTCCTGGGGTTAGAGGATCCTGGGCTTAATTTATTCACTGTTTTCAGGCATAGGTCCAAATGAGAACCTGTACTTTCCCTTTCTCATCTCCCCCGAGGTTTGCAGTAGCTGAATTCAAAACCCTGCAGCAGATCACCGTGTTTTGCACTAATTTAACATGAAGCTTCAGGTACTTGAACATTTATGCAGTTTTTGAGTACAAAAGTGGCCTTTTTTTGCCTCCATCGCCTGTTATCCAAACACTGTTCCAAAAAATCCGAGGAATGAGCCATTTCATGTTTTTAGGAGCAGTTTTTTCCACTATGTTGCAGGAAGGCTCACTGCTGGGCATGGTCCTTAGCATGGTCCTGAAACCCCAAGCTGGATTTAATGCTGGTGGGAAAACCTGAAAGCAGATCTGTGTCCCGAGCCCCAGAGTCTGAGTGTTGGGGACTTGATCACAGCTCTGATGTTGCCCTGTGGAGTGAGACCTCAGAAAAATAGGCTCGAGCCCTCCACATGGGGTAGATGACCCCATAAGCATGTAGTGTGTATATAAAGCTTTATTTTGTTAAAAACTCACATCTATCACAGCACTACTTAGGTAGCATTTTCTTTCAGATAACTCTTAACTGGTCAGAAAAAGGGATTAAGAAAGAGCAGACCTTTCACCAAAATGGGCTGTAGTTCAGTGAAAAGTTAGAGCTGAAAAAAAAAATGGAGATGCCAATAAAAAAATAGAAAAAAAAATATTTTCATCTTTTTAAAATTGGGTTTGTTTTTTTTTTTACTTGATATTTTGAGAAGGTGCTTTAAATCAGCCAGAGTCTTCTTTCCAGCTGCAAAGGTGTTGTCCTAAATTCAACCTCCCATGAAAATTCAAGCTGCCTTGTCCTCATCGGGGTTTTAAATTGAATTAGTTAACTGAATTAGGAATGCTTTTTTGCTTTTCTGTGTTTGGTAGAGACTGATAAGCCTGCAGATGCAGAGAAGCATGGGTTTGATTCAAGCTGCCGCCTGGACCTGCACGTGGAATCAGTTAACCATGTGCGGGAGAGCTTTCCTGAGCTGGACCTATATTTCCTGCACAAATGCTACTTGTGACAAATACCTGGTGTCATTGATATTCCATTAGTTCCCTTCACTGAAAGATCAGACAGCTTTAAAAAGCCAATAAATTCCCACAGATTGTCTCCGAAAGGGAGAAAAAAAAAGATTCCTTGGCAGGCCACACACCATTAAGCCCAAGAAGTGAGCAGTGTTTTATGGTTAGCAGAGCTGAGGTCACTACTTTTGGACAGGTGCAATTAAGATTCATTGAAGCTACCCAAAACCACTGCTTGTTCAGGTGCTGGGGTGAAGACACCTTGTTCAAACAGCAGCAGCATCCGCTCAGAGAAGTCTCTTTCTGCAGAGCTGCAGTTCCAGTCTGTGCTGGTCCTGGGAACATACCCAAATGTTTAGTGATACTAAATAGCATGGATCCCACTTTAAAAAGAAAAGCTTTATGAAGATCCAAGGAAATGCCTTTAAGCCAAAACATCTGCTTGCCTTGTAGACTGGAGGCCATTTTTAAAAGGGGTTTTGGAATGGTGTTAAACTTCTGCAGCTGACAACATGCCCACCTTGTGGTCACCACATCTCTGTCACTTGAGAAAGTGCCTCAAGCTATGCGGCTTTCTTCTTTTGTCTGCAGACGATCAGTGTCTGTGGTATGAAATTGCAGCAGCTTCCTCATTGCCTGGCGTGCTCAGGAAATCTGGGCTCTGTCAGTTTCTGGGTGCCATTTCCTGATGTTTGGGTGTCCTTACATCCATCTATCTGTTGAAGTGGTTCCCCCAGCGCTTGCTCTGGCTATAATCCTTCAGCAAGTCCTTTGTTCCCACTGTTCTGCTTATGGCTGCAAAATTATGTTATTTGTACAGATAGATCTTTCAGCCATTTGCACCCAGATTTTGAATTTCAAGAAGCCACAGTTTTGGTTTGGTTTTGGGTTTTTAATATCATTTGGTGCAGGTAAGAGATCTTTTCAGCTAAATACAAGAATAAATGAATATGCAGATTTTTTTTCTGAAGAAGGTCTCGAGCAGAAACGCTTGCTCTGATGAATGACTCATTCCCTTTGTTATAGTAGCATTGTTGAAGCTCTGGTGTTTTCAGGCTCTGAGCAAGGCAAGGCTGGGAGGAGGAGTTATTGTCTTTTATTAGACTAGATGATAACAGTTGGGAAAAATCAGGCAAGATTTCAGGCACGCGATCCTTTTCTTCATGTTTGGAGCTGCTTTTGCTGCCTTTTAGCTGACTACAAGTGAGGAACAGCCACTGCAATATTTGACCGAGTCAAAAGTCAGCACAGTTATACTCAGCTTTTCCTTCTGACCTGGAAAAAGGGTCCTGGAGCTCTCTGCCAGTGTCATCCTCTATTCAGCCTCATGCTGAAACTCCGTATCATTTCATCCATTAAACGATAGGAGCCCCTTTGAACATACTTCCTGACATGTCTGTTTAGCTTCCAGTTGCTCTTTTATACCTGATAAAGAAAAGAAATTGAGGACAATTAATGGCACTTTTGCCTTCTTCCTCCTGATGTTTAGATGAAATCTCAACATTAAGGTAATTCCAGTCCCATACAACAGTTGCACGGGAGAAAAAGGAGGGGGCAGAGGAGGCAAGTTGGTAAAACTTCTATCCAAAATAACTGGGAAAAAACCCCCCAAAAACCCAAACAAAATTAACAAAACTCTGAAATGGGGAGGCTCCATTTCAGAGCATATCCTGAGGCCAGAAAACTTTTCCATCTGCTCCAGCCCTGATGCAAGCAGGACCTGGAGAAGGGACGGCAGGATGAGGGGACCCCCAGCTCAGAGTGGCTTGGAGGCAGGCTGTTCCAGGGCCAGTGGGAAGCCACTTGGTTTGCACATCCCTGCCTGTGAGCAGGAAAACTTCCAGCTCCTGTCGTGACACTCTTACTAACATGAGGCTTTGGCTGATGCTGCCTCCAGGCAAGGTCCTGGTTGTGATGGATTCAGGGGGAAATCACCACGGGGAGCCTCAAGTTTGCACGAGCAAGTTTACCCCTTGTTTATCAGGCGAGATTCCTGCTCTGGGCCAAGGCAAGTCCTGCACACACTCCAGCCTGTTTATTTCAGCCTGGCTGGGTGCAGGAAATCTTTCCTCCTCCTCTCCCACTGCCTCTGACTCAGAAAATGTTTGAAAATCCCAGGTTTCTGCCATCTCCTGCCTCTCCCCCTCTGGGTAACGGGAGGCTGAAGGAGAAGCAAACAAAGGCGTCCTTATGCTCGGGAGAGCCGATGGGTCGAGGAGCAGCGACTCCTCCTCTCCTCCTGCTGCCCTCCCGGGGATCTGGCCTCCCCATTGTCTGCAGCAGCTCCGGGCATGTTAAAGGCTTCTTTGGCGTGGCTTTCACATCCAAGCAAGGGCTGGGGCTGATAGAGAGAGGCTGTTGATATTAATTATCCGAGTTGTGGTACGTGCTTGAGTCCTTTGCTGTGTGTGTGGTTCCTTGTGCTTGCTGCTGTGAGCTGATGGGTGAGGAGGTTATGAAGGTGGGGGAAAAGGCACAGCAGGTATCTTGTTACTCTATCATCCATGAGCATTGGTGTGCTCTTGCCTGTCCTAAAATAGCAAGTTTGTTGGAGCCAGAGTTTGCCTTTCTTATGTCTGTGTAGCAGCAGGTACTGCAGGACCCTGCTCCATGCCCAGGGAACATCATTTTAACAGAAACAGTCCCATTTTACAGCTGTCAATCTGAGGGACAGGGGATGGCAGTGATTTGTTCCCAAAGTCCATCGGAAAAGCAGGGACCAGACCTGCATAGTTCAAGTCTGGATCTACCACCCTGGCTGCGATGCCTAGCCTTGTGCCATCACCCGTCAAGGGGCTGGAAGGGAAGGGAGATGGGCTGGTGTGGTGGAGCTGGGCTGCTTGCTAAACACCACCCTGCAAACAGCAGCCAAGATGTTCTCCAGCTGGAGCTGGTCACAGCAGTGTACAGTTATGGGAGCAGTGACATGAAATAGTGAGCAAATGAACACTGCACCTCGACAGGATGAGATTTTATTTAAATAAAGAGAAGGACAGGTCAGGCTCTGCACAGGGCCTCCTTTTATCTGCCTCTCAGAACTCTGCAAGCAGAGGTCAACCTTTTGCTATTCTACATTAGTCTGGTTCTTTAAATGATGGCTAAGATGCATGCAGAACTGCATTGCTGCTCCTGCCACAGCACTGGGGTGACGTAAGAACAGAGCCTCTAGGTAGTCGCTGAGCATGTTTAGGTTGGCCTGTGGGTAAATGAGGAGAAGCGTTTCCGAAAGACCTGTTAGGGAGGTGTCTGAAAGTGGTTTTAAGCCCATGACCTTGTCAGTTGAGCTTCCGAACCCTGTGGTGACCAACAAACCTTCATCCCCTTATGGTGTCCTCACCTTCTTTATATAAACTCAAGCCCCAGGCAAGGGCAGTCAGCCAAGCAAATACACACAAATTCCTTCCTTCCCTCCTTCCACCCTCCGCCCTGCTCAATGCACAGGCCCGACATGGGGGCTTGGAAAGAAAGGTCAGGACCATTTGGTGTCCTCTTTCTTTGGCTAGTGAAAGGGTGTCTCTGCTGTGCAGCCTTCTAAAAATAACCTACACTTGCAGAATGGCTTAGCTCTCCACCATGTACAGGAATAAAAAGGATGGGAAAGGTCTAAAGCAAGGGAGATGTCCAAAAGAGGTGCCATGCGGTGCGCTGCTTCTCTAGGAAAAACACACATATGTTTCCTCCTTCGGGCATCCCTCGTGCTAAGAGAGGTGTTGAAAGGGAAGGAGAGACCTCAGAAAGCCTCTGTTGGCTGCCTGCATGGGTCTTACCTGGGAGTGCAGACCCCCTAGAGGGGCTGGTCGCCGGATGAGGGGACCCCTGATGTGAGCCCCTGTGAGCAGGCTGGCAGAGGGGACCAAGGGATGCTGGCACGGTGCTTGTGAGCGGGCACGGTGCCACTGTGCCAGATGGCTGCTGTGGGGATATGCAGCAGGCAGAGTGCCGGCACATGCAGAGGGGCTGCGGGTGGCCGTGGTTTTGGGAAGACCATCCCTCCTGTAAGAGGACCGTGGGCTGCTTAAGGTGGTAACAGCTCCTGCGCCGTGGAGCTAATGGGTAAGGAGCACTGCTTATAGGGATGAGGATATGGGAAATAATTCTCTGGAGATAGGTCTACATGCTACAGGAAGCCCCTAAGAGAAGGCACTGAGGGAGGTTTTAGGGCTTCATGTAGCAGCTTCAGGACCCTGAGGGGTCCAGCAGCACAGAGCAGGTTGCAGAGGTAGCCTTAGCATTGACATGTCGGGCTTTGGTGGGGATATCCCATCATCAGAGCTGCCTAGTATAAACCAGTGCACTTCAGTGTTCACCTTCATCTCTTTTTTTTCCCCTTTGGTTTACCAAGCAAATACGTCCTGTGACAGCTCTTCTGTGATGTCGAATACTGAATCCAGCTTGATGTTCTATGAAAGGCATTTCTCACTTGAGTTTTCCCAGACAATCCTGTATCGATCAATTAATTCCTTATCTAAGCATACCCATGAAGTGTGGAAAAGTTGGCAAAGTCGGCAAAGTCAGAAGAAAAATGTGCCTGGAAAACCTGAAGTTACCCTGGTTTACCCTGGGTTTCAAAATCAGGGGAGTATTTCTATCATGCTTACAGAAAGCTTGGGAGATTTCCTCCTGAATGCTGCATGCAGGTCTCCTGGGTACAGGGAAGGGGATTTCAGTCTGAAGGAGTGTGCAGAAGAGATATGTGAGGAAGGTCGGTGGAATGCAGAGTTATCCTTTAGAAAAGGGACTGGATCCTTCGGGTGTTTTAGATGGATTTCAGTCATTATATGAGTGGTATTACATTTTACAGCTGCTTAAAACAGCTGATTGTGAGATTTGAGAAATCACTGGCCATATATTCTGTTCTGTAATCAGGAATTAATCTGGCTAATTGCCTATAGCTCTGTGATTGCATGTTTCCAAAAAGACAGCAGGGCCTTATAGTATTTCTTGACAGAGGTCTGGGGAGGGAATATACTATGAACAGTAATCAATCTGTGACAAGGCAGAGCAAGCGATGGTGGCGATGAATAAAGTACAGGTCAATCTGATTTCCTTTAGCATGCCATTTGTGGGAAGAAGGGGGTATGTGTGTGTGTGAGCCACCTGACATTGTCCAGGCAATCGTCGTATTAACCATCCCCTCCTCTTTCAACAGCAAATAGTGTAAAATGTGCCCAGGGTCCTTCCATGCACAGCAGGATTTTACATCCCCAATGCTGCTCAAGCAGAGTGCAGGAACTGTGGATGTGGATGTCAGGAACATGGCGCAGAGCTTGTATGTGTGTGTGTCCCACATAGTGATGGCTCTGCGGACATGTGTACACCACAGCCTGGGGAAAACTTCCTTATGGGAGAGGAAACTAAGAGCTCTCTGCTCAGTTGCTCCAACAAAAAGCCCTGGGCAACTGCTGTGCTGTAGATCAAAGCTGTGTGAAAGCACAGCATCAGAGGCAGCTCTGGTGCTTACACTGGAGGACAATTCATCCAGCCTGTCTGAGCTGGGAAAGAATGAAAAATGAAGGTCATGGTGGTAACCTGGGAAGGCTGTTGTTTCCCCAGGAAAGAGATTCACCTAAAAACCTTCTTGTCCTCCTGTTTCCTACGTGAATCACAGGGAAAAACACCATGCTGGGAGTCATGATTTCAGCGCTAGTCCCAGCTCTGTGCTTGTTCCAGTTCTGGTCTGCCCTTTCACTGTCTCCTCTCTGTTAGATGGGGACAATCACGCTTACAAAGCATTGCAAAGTTCTTCAACAAGCATTTGACAAACAATGAATGCTCTTATTAAATGTGAGGTTTGGATTTACTTGGATGATGTCCTAATGAACATCCATCTCCCAAATCAACCTGATGTGAGCAAACCATTCTTCAGGCTGTGAAACAGCAGCTGTGGTGGGCAGGGAATAATCCATGTACCACTTCCAATTAAGTGATCCAATTTTGTGACCAAAGTGATTGCCATCTCTTTGGTCACAAGCAAAGAAGGATCTCAAAAGCTGATCTGGGCCTCTTTGCTCTTTAGCCTCTACGTGCTGCTGGAAACCTGTTTGCGTTGTGCTCTGCAGAGAGGGAAAAGCTGGCCAAGGGAAGCAATATAAAATCTGCATCTGGAGGTTCATTTTGCAGGGAGCTGCAGGGACTTTCACACACGTATAGCAACTTATTAATAATAAACAGAGGGTTGCTGCTTCCAAGTCAGGGAAATTCAGCAGATGAGCAAAGAGGGACTGCAGGAGTACACGGGAACGTCAGCATAGTACCCGGAACCTCATGAATCCCAGGAGCAGAGAATGGGGAATTGCCTGCCCCTGATTCAGGAGAGCCAGCCCAGAAATCAGAGCCAACAAAGGCTGTTACTGCTGGCAGCTGTAATGAAATTAAAAGGATGCTTCACTATCCATCATCAGGTGTGTCAGTTTTCAACACTTTAAGGCTGGAAGTTAAAGCCGTTCTTGGCTGCATTTCCAGTCACTGGCTTTCAATTTTCGGGCACAAGGAAGGATATTACATTAGAGGCATTGCAGGTGAGATTTCTTCCCTCCTGCCACACGCTTCTGTGGCAATGCATCAGTAATAAGACTTCACGAGTAGCATCTTCCTTGCCAAAACAGAATAATTAATTCAATTCTGTACCTAGATACTTGCCCAAAATCACTCTGCGATAATGTGACAAAGATTAAGCCAGTCCTTTTCTTTGGATGTGACAGCCACATACCACATATCACACCACATTCCCACCCCTCCTTACAGAGATGGGGTATCTGAGGAGCAAAGCATCATGCAGAAGCCTCACAAGGAGTGTGGTGCTGTGCTCAGCCTCTCCAGGTGCGGTTCCAGGGCTGTCCAGACTTTCCTTTAGCAGCCCAGGATGAGGAACAGATACACAGGGCGCATTTCCACTCAATTCAGTTCAAGTGGTGTTGAAGAAACCCCACTGTACCCTTTGCTGTAGGTTCAGTTCTGTAGCGAGGAAATGAACAGCACCACACAGTGTGTGAGACTAACAGCGTATGAAGCATGGGAGGCCTGAAGAAAAGAGCCCCTCCACTTCCACAGCCACATAAATGTGTGTTAGAGATACAGACTCCTTTTTGGCGTTTGCCAGACAACAGCAGTTTTTCAGGACTGTTTCTGACGGCATCATATGGATTTTCCTTTTATAACAATCTCTCTCATGGAAATCCCTGTTGGTCCTAGCTATTCCAGCGAAAGAGACTAATTCAGCTCATTTTCCCCAGGGAAGATCCAGCTGATTATGCAATAGCAATGTGTACCAGCACGTTAATGGCGCTTGGCACCTTCCTGGGCTGCACGGGAGGCAGGGGATATTGCTGTCATTATGGAATTAGTCACGCTGGAAACACCACAGGGTTTGTTTAATCCAAGGAGAAAACAAAGAAATTGTTGGGGTGGGGTGGAGAGAGCGAACAACTGCACCTTTCTGAGCCAGATGGCGAGGGAGCCGTGGCAGTACCCTGTCACCTCACTGGTGCGTGGGTATCCTAGAGCCTCCCTATGCTCCAGGTGCCTGTGCGTATTAGTGGGTTTTAACTAGCTGCAGGCTGCAGTTTGGGGACTTTTCACTGTCCAGGACCTCAACAATTGTTTGGCTGGATTTTAGCTGATATAAATAGTCAGGTCCCTGCAGATCCCTATGGGAGGAGAGGTCTGAAGGGAAACACCCTGGCTCCCCTTTGCTGCAGGTGCTTAGTGAGAGGATGTGTTTCTGGAGAAGAGGAAGTTCTCCTCTTTCAAGGAGAGGACGGGTCTAGACCAGTGCTCCCTGCTCTGTGCTCTCCAGCTTTCATTCCAACACTACACCCAAGTCTGCCACTCTGCAGGTCCCCTCCGCCTCTCCCAGTACTCTAGTGCCCTTATGGGGTTAGATACCACTGCTACATGCTTCTTCCAGTGTCCTCTTCTCTGGAACTGAAGATCCAGTTTGAGGGATCACCAGCCAAGTGATCTGGGAGTGAGCCTTAGAGACCATCTCCTGGATGAAAGAAGAGGTGTGTTGGCTGCAGGTGCCCAATGCTGTGTGTTTAACTCCTTCTGACCATGCTGGAGACATCTCTGCAGATGACCTTGCAGCAGCTGAGACCCGCACTCACTCCACTGACTCTTCAGCCTATTGGGGCTTCACGCACCTCTGCTTCACAGCTGCAGCTGTATACAAGCCAATGCCACAGGCTGTCTGCTCAGTGCCAAGGAACTGCTGGGATCATGCCAGCTGGAGATCTTCTGCCTCCATTCTCCTCCACCCAAGCTAAGATGTAATGGGTTTGCAGCAAATGCAGTGGCTGCTTGTCCTCACCTGTGTGTGCTATCAGTGCTGCTTGGATTTCATGTGCCATCAAGGGACTTCAGGTGCTGTCAGCTGAGCCGTCCCTCACAGGGCAAGCAGAAGATGGATCTAGACTAAATTGGTGCACAGGCAGATCCCCACAGGTGCTATGAGCTGCTCAGGAAACACTGAAGCATGGTAATGCCATAGGGAACGTGGCTGGAATACTGTGCCCAAGGAGAACGGATGTCTGTTCCTTCAGCAACCAGCTGCTCACACCATAACTCATATTGTGAGTTTTCCTGCTATGTGCAAAGACAAACGACATTTTCTACCCCACTGACCCAGTTGCTTCTGGTACCACAACAAAATGACTGCAGCAAATCAAGCTGTGTGATGGAGCATGTCTCCTCTCTCCCATCTCCATGCGACATGGAGGAGAGCTCCCTTCAGCGGTCTTCATCTCTCACTCATGGCGAGGGGAATGCAAGATGCGTTGGGATGTGTGATTCCCTGCTGGGTGCTGCTAATTACCATAACAAATGGTACCAGAGGCTACGAGGCATTGAACTGGAGTGTAATTAGTTACATGGGAATTGCTAAGTGTCTCAGTTTGGACAACATGCAGGAAACCTCAGGGCCAGCCTCTATCAAAGAGCTGCTGCATTAAAGCAGAACACCCCAAGGGATGCTGTCCAAGCCTGTGGGTTGTTTTGTGCCTGGGACAAGGCTGTATCCAGGTATACACAGCAGCCCCATTCCTGCTCCCTGCCCCAGGGTGCTAACAGCGCAGACATCTCTCTCCTCCTCACTGTAGCTTATCTAATATTTATGCACCCAGTGCTAGGGAATATCCTAATACTTCATGTGCTCAAAGGTCCAGAGCTCTGCTAAGATATTTTGCTGCCTGTGTCTCCTTTTGCCTTGCACTGGGCTCTGTGTAGGTGCTGTCACTGTTTCATTCTAGTCTCCTGCATGGGGATGGGACCAAGCTCCCATGCTGGTGTCTCCTTATCACCTCCATTTTCTTCTCCCAGGCACAGAGGGTGGGATGCCCTTGGTGGCCAACAGCACTGGGTTTCATTGTGTGATCTCCTTTTGCAGGCCATGGAGATCTAGTAAATGCCAGGAGGTGGGTGTCCAAAATATGCCAGATGACTCACGCATCCAGGAGGGCCTGTTTTTTAACACTGAGCACCCAGTGGCTCAACAGTAGGTGTTCACTTTCAGACCCAGTCAGCTTATCACAGCCTAGGGTACCTGTGGGCTTTAGGGATTGTGAGCCAGAAGCAGTAAATATCTTATGCTGCTTCTGGTCTCCATGGGCACCTCCTTGTGAGCGGCTGAAATTAAACATGCCTGGTTTTATCTACCCTTTACTGGGAAAACAGAACCACACATTTTAATTTCTAAAGGCTTTGGAAGCCTGGGACAAAGGGATTTATCCTCAAGAGGCTAAACCGGAGGCTATACAACAGCCCACCTCTCTTGGATTAGCCAAGAGGCGACAAAAATAGCCTCTATCCCACCAGGAGCCTGAACCTGCAAAAGCAAGCGGGGCTTGTGATTCATGCCATGGCCGGCTGCCCACAAGGTTTGCACAGGACTGTGAGCGGAGCTGTCGGGTTTCTGGACCTGGCCATCCTGAGTGCCTGCAGGAAGGATGAACCCTTTCTGGAACACGCCAAGGCTTGGAAAGGAGCGTCACATCATGCCTGGCAGGAGGAATCCGCTCCAAACATAATGCGGCTTCTGTTCAAGGCTCCCTTTGCTATTTTTGCATGTGCAAATGGTGTAAAATGTGCTTTTCAATTTGCTTTAAAAACCCAACAACCACACAAAACGGAGCACAAAGCAAAGGGCAATGGAGGCATGCTGTCAAAGGGGTGATGGGGAAGGGGAAAACAAGGCAGCAACCGAAAATCTATCACCTGCTGTTAATGTTAGGGGAGATGTTTGGTCCTGTTATCGCTGTGCGTGCTCTCCTGCTTCCAGCCTGGCAGTCCTTGCTCTATAAGAAAGGAGTCAAGATGACTCATAGGAGTGATGAGGTAAAGGCTCTGGTGACCTGTCAAGCGACACCAGCGACTTCACAGTCAGGACGTGGGGCTGTGATCAGCAGCAGGCAGCTCAGGGAGGAGCAGGGATGTGTGTGACAGCCTGAGTGGCAGCTTTGGCACCAAAATAATCCTCCTTCCCAGGACTTCTCACCTGGAAGGAGCCTTTCTTGCACTGATTTTAGGCATCTTCTTCCCCACCTTTACGGAAGGGGAACAGACCTGTATGGCTAGAGGTCAATAAAGCCCCAAATGAGACAAAAAAAAGAATAACCTTCACTTACTTAATATTTGATGAAAACTGGTTCTGTCTTAGCCCAGAGTGATTCGGTTTAGCTGCAGCAAGCAGGGGAAATTTCTTACATGCTTTTGCATACAGAGGCTGAACCTCTTGGATTATGATGTTACCTCATGAGCAATCACTCCTGTCCATGCTGGGGTAAATGAGAAGTTTGTGATGAAGGACAGGGCTCTGGGTATAAGGGAAACCCCAGGGGTGGTTTTGAATGGCAACTGCATTCTCCTGCATTGAGCAGGAGTGCACCAGTGGGTAAGATGTAAATGCTCGTCTCTTTTGCAAACAGGGTGGGAAATTCTTTAATCGTCCGTTTTACATCTAAAAAAACAATAAACAAAAAAAATCCTTGGTCAGGAAAGCTCCATCTTTTACCATTCCCTGTGCCTGCAGTAAGTAAAAGCTGCTCCCTGCTGCTTTTCTCACCTCTCTGATCTCTGGTGTTTCTCAGCCCCAGAGCCACACTAGAGGTTTGAGCTGCGTTCTGCAGCTAAAACCAAAGATGGAATGAGGCTTTCTGCAGGGCAGAAGAAACACAGGAGAACAGCCATAGGCTGGAGTGGGATTGCAGGGGCTGGACTCACTCCCTCTGGCTAGAATCACACCACTGAGGCCTCTGTGCAAGCTCCCATTCCTCTCTGCTCTTTCTTTCTTTGGGAGAGAGGAACTGACGTCTCCCTCTGGAGGGTGACATCTTCCCTGAATGTCACCCAGACATGGGTAGGACCGTGCCTTGGTATTTGGGTAATTAGCAGCTATGTCCTGTGAGATGGAGAGCAGAAGACATGGTGGGGTGTGTGTGTTAACACGGCTCCTCTGGGCCCCAAAGGTTTGGCCAAGCTCTCCCTTGGCAAGTCGGCTCGCCTGAATGTTACCCGGGAAGGTGCCCTGACTCTTCTGGAAATCACAGGGCCCCACACGTGGTGCTGCTGCCAATGGGTGATATGCTGCTGCATTGCTACAATCTCCTGCTTTGGGGCCTCTGTGGTGATGCACTGGCCTTACTCAAGCAGTGTCATTAGATAGTGTCATCAGAGATTCGAACGCCAAGCTAGACGGGGGGTGGAGATTAAAATGTTTGCACTCATGGCTATGAGTGGCTTCTGCTCATGTCTGGAGGACTTCTCTGCTCTTCTGGTTGGATTCACCATGGGGTGGTGACCTGAGGGTAGGTCCCACCTGAGACCCTGCTTTAGAGGCTGGGTTTAGAGACACCCATAAGATGCTGATGGGATATATGGATCATCAAGCTGGGTCCAGCATTGGGTGGCCATTCACAGAGAGAGACTCTGGGGTGGCTCTGGCAGGTATCCTAGCTCCTTTACACCTGCAAGACACCTACAGCACAGAAATAACAGCACCGACCAGTTTTTCCCAACAGCATGGGGTGAAATGGCACTGCTGAATTCCTCAGCTGCAAGCCTCCTGTCTCCTGGCATACTGCTCTAGACATGATGTGAGGTCCCACTAATGCTGTTTCCCCAGAACTAGCGGTCATTTGCTTGTACCTGACACCACTGGAATCACTTTTCTGAGGCTGGGGCAAGTGGTCCAGAAAATGAAGCAGATGTTTCAGCTTTCCAAAGGGAGAGCCTGTCACAGAGGTCAAAGACAGTAACATAAAAGACAGTTTCCCATCCTTGCAAACTGAAATGCTGTGTATGTACCTACTTTCACATGCAGCTCCAAATGCGTCTTCCCCAACACAGGCATCTTGCAGATTTAACCTCACTATACATTTATGAAGAAGGAAGGTAAAAATCAGACAGCTTTTCTGGTCTTTTGATAAAGATTTTAGAAGGTTATGCTTCTATAGGAGGTTGTACCTCAAATGAGCTATGAGCACCAGGAGGAAGTTCCTGCATGGTGGCCACTTGGAAGTTAGACTGAGTGAGTGCAAATCCACTTTTAGCCTCAACAAGGTCTGTGTGACTCTGCTCTGACCCTCAGCACTGGGAAGAATGGAGCAGGGACTGGTCAACAGCTACTGCTTAATTTTGCCGAGGATGGAGCTGTAGCAATTACAAAGGGCATTGTTCTCCTGCAGACCTGCCTGGGCTTTGAGGGTAGATGGATGGTTTGGGAACTATCACCCAAGGCAAAAATAAGCTAGAAAACAGCCTGGGAGCTGAGCCCAGTGGAGTTCCTTAATGCCTCATTGGCCTCCCAAAGGCTTGCCTGATCTGCCCAGAAGCATGCAGAAAATTTCTCCTCTGGAGTGATAGCTGTCCATGAAACTCCTGGTAGAGACATGGCCACCAAGGCTGGCTTTGTGCTGGGACCTGTCTACACCACCCACACCCTAAGCCACTGGTGCTGAGCTCCATTCACACGTCTCATGAGTGAGCTTTCTTTTTGACACTAGCAAAAACCCAGACAAGAACTGGAATAAGCTGACTAGGTCTGGATTGGGTTAATGCAATGAGGTGGGGGTGACGGGCAGAGCATGGCCATTTCACTGATGGGGTACTGCAGGTGTGGGGTACGTCCCACTATTCCCTCCCATGGCTGAGGCCCTGTCTCTCAGGCTGGGTGAGACACTTCACCTCGCATACTGCTGATAGTCACCATATGGCCCCCAAAATCTTCTATAAGAGAATTTTTGAAGAAGATGTATGTGGAGGAAAGTCTCCTTGCTTGTTTGTTTGTTCCTTTCATTTGTGTTTGGAGATAGAGGATTTATGGAAATCAGTTCAGCTCCCTTTCTTGCCTCTGGTGATATTTTTCTCCCCATCCTCATTTCAGCACCATCAAGGACAAGTTCAGTCAAGTGCTTGGGCCTGATGCTAAACCCTAGTATGTGGATGGAGGCACACTGGGGACAAGAAGACAATGCCACCTTAACAGCCACCTCTCCTGCTGCTCTTCCCATTGGGAGACATCAGTGCACTTAAGTCCACCTCTGCTTTACAGAGAGGTCCAGGCACAGCCGTTGGGAGAGGCAGGGATGGAAGCAGGTCCCCTGTGGGGTGCAGGCACCAGCCCCAGGGATGTGCAGCCCCAGCGTGCTTGCACACTCACTGACTGCACAGCTGCTCCCCTCCTCTGCGCACATTCAGAGCGGCTCCATTCATCAGCATGGCTTCCTGGAGCCTGAAAGGGATGCTGATTATTTTTAATGAGCCTTTGCCTTGCTGGAGGTTTGTTTGGCATTGATTGTGCGAGCAGTGCCGTAGCACTCTCCCGCCTGGCAGGTTCACTCACCCTGCACTCCCCAGCACTGCTAAGCACCCATGGGGGGCCAGTGGGGGGGGACTCAACTGGTCTGGGGACAAACACGCAGGTTATGGATAGATCACTGCTGTGCCCTATGGGAATGCAGGACTCCAAAGTGGGCGTACACTCCAGCCTTGCTCTTGGAGTAGGCTTGACCTCCACAACGTTTATACAGCCTCCAGGGCACTGCATGATGCCCACCTGGCTCTGACCTCCTCCATCTCACCTAGCAGCAAGGTTAAGATATTTGGGAGCCCCCTCCCTTGCCCTCTAGCCTTCCTGCATACCTGCCCCAAGGGCCCAGGTTATGATTCAGCTCATCCGAAAGCAGGGCAGACGATTCACATCCTATAAGTGCCTAGATCTCTCCATCAGTTCCAATGGCACCCTGGAATGGAGAGATGAGATGACTGTCTTTGGATGCCTTATAATCTGGAAAACTGAATAGCCTTGAATGGCCTTGCAGGAAACTGAAATGGAAAACTGAATGGCCTTGCAGGAATTAAAACGGATAGAGGATGATCTTGCAACGACAGCAATGGAAGGTGCAGCATCTGGGGCTGTTGCTGGAAAGCCAGCAGTTCTACTAAATGTGGGGCCGCTCCATGCAGCAACTGCCTCATTCATTAGTCTATGTAATCTGACGGGGCATACCCTGTTGAAACCTGCTGCCCAGCTTTATTTTTCATGTTACCCTTGCTGCAATTTTTTCCCCTGAGAAATTATTTAAACAGATGGCTGAGCTTGATATTAATACACTTATTTCAACATTTGCATGGAGCATCTGTTAGGAGGGGGGAAAAAAAAGTTTTGCAGGTTTAAAAAAATAAGGTTTTTTCGTCTTTGACTTGAATTCCAAGAATCTCAGAAGACGACTACCTCTTCCAAGAATGTATAAAAGCTTCATTTATATACCAGTAGGATGCCACTCCACTGAAATGTCACTCACTGGCAGATGATTTGGAAGGGGAGAGGAAACTGAATGTGTATATTACAGAACTGATCAAGTCTAGCCTGAAAAAAAAGGGGAAACGTTTAAAATGAAGCTCCCAGCCTAGTCTTTCTGCTGTTATTTGGGTCAGTCAAATAATTTAGAGCCAGATTGCCTCATTTTCCTCCTTAAATAGGTCCTCATTTATTGGGTTGCTCTGCCTGCATTGGTGATCTGGCACATGGTGCTCATCTCCTGGCTGTGTCCTGAATTCACAGCAGGCTGAGCCCCCCTTCCTCTTCTATCCTGCTTCCTTCTGCCTTCCTTGAAAAGGCACAGCCCAGGTGGGACCACCAATGCATCCCTTCATTCTTGTCATGGCTGTTCAGAGGGCTGGGATCTCAAGGTACATATGGTGCGTCCTCAAAGGGTGGCCTAGATGAAGCTGTTGAGAAACTGCATCTTTTTTCTCTTATAAAAGATCTGAGGGTATGTCTGGATCCCATATACCTCTTCTTTCCCTGGTAAAATAGTCTCCTGCAATAATTTTTGACTCTTAATTTTTGGGCTAGCCCTCAGAGGGGCCACAATAAAAATAAAAGCTCGTGAAGACCAATGTGGTTCATCACTGCACATTAACAAGGAGCCATTCCCTTCTGTCCAAACTCTCTTGGTTGTCTGCTTGTTAAACCCCCAGGGCTAATGCTCTTCCACCCAAAGTCTGATGCTAAGTTGCTTTATTTCTCCCTTTTATGACTGTATCAAGCAGAGCCAAATAGTAAACATCTTTCTGATGTTTTAGCTGGCCTTCACAGAATGGGGTCTGGTTTGATGAACTTGATGAACATGATGATGGTCTGACATCTGCCCATCATTGAAAGCTGTAGGTCTCAGTCCATGTGTGCATTTGTTTAATTGCCTCTGCAACAGGATTTCTCTCTGATTTAACACTGTATGGTTTTAAGAAGGTGGTTATTTGTCCTGTCCATTTTCACTCTGTCTTCCTCATGATTCCCACTGAAGTAGCACAGAGGATGCAGTCAGGCAACCAAGGCCCACTTTTTGACTCATGATGGAGACTGATCTTAGCAGAACTCAGCTGTAATGGAGTCACTCAACCTACAGCAGCGTTGATTCAGAGTAGTACTTTTATCTGGAGTTGTTCTGGATTCAGGGCTTTATGTTGCAAGGGCAAGAACAGTCTTTTCAGATGTATCTCAAAATGGTTTTCCCTTGGTTTTATACATCACCGTATCCGGAGGCACTATGGTCTAGGGTATTAATATTGAGAGGCAGAATTATAAATTACAGCACATACATGCCTTAATTATTTTGTCAAAATGATTTATAAGCTCTAACTTACTGGAAAGTACCAGGCTGTACCCAAGGACCAATCTTTTCTTGTCCTTACCTGTGTTAACTCAAAGGACATGCTCATCACCTCTTCCTGCCACATTTATGCCCAGGGGATGGTACTTTCCTGAGTCAAGCATCACCTGAGCTTGACAGCAACTATGGAAATGGATCCGAGACTACATGGATACTTTCCAACTCAAGCCAATATGACACATGCAACCCCTGCCATCCTCCCCACCATGCACCAGCCACCATCACACATCCTCACAGCAGAGAAACTCAGTTTATCCCATAACAAACTTCTGGCAGGGTGTCAGTTTAGCCAGAGTAATGCAGATTTACAGCCCTAGCTGAGGCAATGCCAAAAATACCTGGCATAAATGACCATGTCCCAGCACACAGGTAACGTGGTTGTGATTTAGGTCCCTTGCAGGAGGGAGGGGAAGGGGGGCTGCTTTTTGAACATGTTTTCCAGTGTTTTCACTATTTAATGACCTACTTAACCCATTGCTGAAGATGTAATTTATGGCTTTGAAATATAACCAGGGGGTTTGCAGCCTTCATGCATTGGCTCTGGCTGTTTTATCACTTGGTTCATTCCTCACAGTTTTGCATGACAGCACAAGGGCTGAGTGCGATGAATGGTATGCCGATAAAAACAGGGGAGAAAAGCTTTCCCTCAAAGACTGAGTGCTGGTGGAAGAGAGAAAGGGGGATGGAGGGGAATGTGCTTGGGGAAGGCTCAGGAGAAGCTGTGAAATGCCTCTGGAGCAGGCAGTGGGAGATACACAGACAGAGCGATGTTGGGTGCCATGTGATGAAATCCAAGGGCTGGATGCAGCCCCACAGGCACTGAGAGGTAGGAGAATCACATCCTCTTGCACGGGGATGATGGGGTCCATTTATGCCCATTAATCCATGGGCATAAAAATTTGGGGGAAAATCTGAACCAGGTTATGGGGAGGCATCTACTCCCGTTCTTGTTCGTGATTTCCATATACCTGCTTAGAAAACAAAACTATGCAGCTTTGCCTCCCTCCTGCTTTTCCTGAGAGTGTGGCTCCCGAAATGTGCTCCCTTGCTCTGGCCATTTCCATAATTAAAGCAATAAGCAGTGGATGTGATTTAAATCACGCCTGAGCTCTTGAAAAGCCACCTGTGGTGTTAAAAGCAAGTCAGTAAAGTGTGTTAATAGAAGCGTTAACATTTCAGCAGCATACAGGCAGCGTTAATTTTGACATTCCCCATCAAGCAGGTTGTTCCAGTGTCCCTCAAGGAACAGGCAATGGTGCTGGGGGTTTGAGTCTGAGTGTTTGGCTCAGCAGCAGCACAGGTTATGAAGGGAGTGATATCAAGCTGGGCAGGCAAAAAGCATGGGAGAGGTGGTCTGATTTGCTAGTTAGACCCCTTGAATCCCACCCTGGGACCCAGAGCCATCGGCTACCTGCTATTTTAGCTCCTTCAACTGGGATTTAAACACATCTTCTGCATACAGACAATGGCTGGCTTGAAATCACCCCAGGACAGGAGAGTGGAGTAGAGCATCCTTCCGGGCATCAGTACCATCACCCTGGGGAGGAATCTCTGCAGGCTCTTTGGGACTTTTGCCATCTATCCTGCAGGTTGTCTGTCCTGCTGCAGGCTCCCACTGGTCTTCTTTGGCATGACCGTGCAGCTGGGCCTTTGCTCATGAGACTGAGTCCAAGTTATTAATTCCATTTGTCTCCTTGGAGGTTGGAGGTCCTCTCTGACAGTCATGAACCACTAAGGGTCTGAGAAGAGGTGTTTCAGCAGCAGAATGAACACAGGACCCTTCACCATAAACCTGTTACCCCAGGGCTGGTGCACTGGATACGTGAGGACTGTTTGGAGCCAGGATGGGTCCAGAAGCAATGCAGCTATAGATGTGTTACAGATGAGCTGGGCCCAGCTCTGCACTGGGCTCTTGCAAATGGCTTTGCCCACTTATTGACTTATTTTCCCCAAAGGCAGGAGAGCTCACTCCACAGGCAGTTTGATATTGATATTATTCTAAGTGGAAAGCAGAGGAAAATGGAAACAGGAGAATTTTACATTCTCAAGTGCCAAAACATTCAAACCAAATAAGTTTGTCCTGAATTTACTGTCTGGAAAAACATTGCAAAATGCTTTGCTCTTCCAGACTGTTGTGATGTGTCTGCGCATGTGCACAGGGACAGGCTCCAAGGAGAAACAATGACACCAGCATCTCCTCAGAAAAGCCCTGAATTGGCAAGGTACTTGGCACATGCTTAATATTAAGCATAATCCATCCCTCAGCAGCGCAGCACTTAAACATGGTGGGCGATCCACTCTGGAGCCAGCCAGTAGCTGATACTCGAAGAGCCATCAGCTGGGACTTAAAACATGCCCTCAAGTGCTCTGCGAGGAGGGGGCCGAAGTCCCACTGAGTCAGCTGAGTCTCTGCCTTTCCATTTTTAATTAAATTCCATTTTTACAGCAGGAAAAAAGTGCTCACGAGTATTTGATTAGAGCTTTTTCAACCTTTTTTTTGGTCAGCATGGGACAGAGGACATGTTCAGTCTGTCATTAAACATCCTCTGTTGGCTTCTAGAAGTCAAATACTTGTCTTTAAAAATGTGTTATATTAGATTTCTCTCTCTTCCGTACTGGCTGCTTTATGATTTTGCCTTCTCCAAGTGAGCCCTCGGTGCGTATGGAGACATATGCAAAGAAGCATTTCAGCTTGCATTGCACCACGTAGTGTGTGTTTTACATGGTATGGACCCTGTTTCTGCAGAGCTTCTGGGGAGGTGGCATCCTTAACCCACAATATACACCGGGAAAGTGAGGTGAAGAATTTGAATGAATAGACCAAGGGCATGTAACATGTTGGCAGCACAGCTGGAAGCAGGGATACTTTCACCCTAGTTCTTTGGACTATGCCCTCTGATGCAAACTGGACTTGGAATGCAGGTATTCATCTCTAAGGATGATAATATTCTCTTAGTGCAATGACCAAAATGACAGCGTCCAACTTGATGTCTTGTCAAATGAGTGTGTGGTTCAGAATTCACAGACACAGGAGCCTGGAAGAGCCGGTGGGACATGGAGAGTGGCTGGTGGCAGTGTCAGAGGATGATCCTGGAAACATCCCAGCAGGACTGCATCCTCTTCTTCTAAGCAGGGTGGATAACACAAAGGAGCCACACAAGCTGCTCCAGAGGCAAGTCAGCACCCATACACTGTTAAAGCCTAGGGCTTTAACATCCCAAGGGGAGTGAGGGAAGGGATGGGGATGAAGATGGGGACAAGGATGGGGATGAGGGTGCGGCAGGAATGGTG